>KK112753.1:250578-262457 GCA_000611955.2 Stegodyphus mimosarum
CATTGCAGAGTTTCGGTCTTAGCACTACGAAGGCAATGTTTTGCAGCGGTCGGAAATAAAATGCTTTTATCTTCCGTACGCCAGCGTACTGATATTCGGTAAAGCTTAAGATACATTGACATTTAATCTGGAAGGTTACTCAGTAGTAAACAAAGCAATTTAAAAATTATAGACTCAGTTTTTAAGAATGCACTTTTTCTACTTTTTAATGTGATTGATTTAAATTAATATTTATTTAAATGAGATGCCTAATTAGAAATATTTCAGTATATTTTGTGAAGCTGGACTCATTAAAATCATTATATATTTTTTCTTTCTGATGATAAATATTTTAGGCGAACAACTAATTTTCAAAGAAATAATATAGCGAATAAGTAAATGATAACCTCTAACACTCTATCGGGAATCATAAAAATGTTCTTAAATATCTTGTGATTTCGCTGTTAAATTGAATTTTATGTGGCGTAAGTGCGAAGAAAGTTATATTTAATAAATCACCTTAATGCATAAAAAGTTAATAATAAAAAGACAAACAAATCTTTGCAATAAAAACTGAATATTGATATAAGGAACTGAGAAAAGACTGAAATTAAAATTTAAATGTATGACAGCACTTAAAATTGCATTAGGAATTTCAAATATATGCTGTTACGCACCTTAAAAAAATTCCTGATATTGTTAAACTGTATGGGGCATAATTGCAAAGAAAATCATGCTTAATAATAAAGCTAAAAAGAAAAAAAGTCTGATGTGTACGCCACATGACTTCCTTGTACGAAATATTAAATTATACGCAGTTTTCATACATTTCATTTAAACATATTGAATTAACAGCTAATGAATTTTGAATTAAATATAATGAATCTAATCTATGAATAGCGCATAAACCACGATAGAATAAATGCACTCTTTAAAGTTCACTATATTTATTTTCCATAACGACGCTTCGGCGCTAGGTTCACTTAACAGCGTTACGTCTCATTCATTTTACAACTCAGAGTGCACAAAAGTTACATCATCTGAAGAATTACCACAAGCTCTATTCAAATACAATAATAAACCTAAAACGATGTATAAGAGAAATAAAACAAATAAAAAAGAAACAGTTTTTCACAGAAGATCCAGCGCCGCTTACTTAATGCGCATGCGCTACTAATTAATTCAGTTCTCACTTCGCGGCAAGGCAAAAATACATAAAAATTCAAAATACTTTCATTAAAAATTGAAAGATGTAAAAAAACATAAAACACCAAGCACAGAAAAAATAATTTAAAAAAATTTTTTTTGCAGTTAAAATTAGACTTCTTACGCAAAAACAAGCTACTAACTTAAATAATAATTCCAGAATGAATTAAGCGTAATTTAATTCGCAATAGTAAACAAAGACGTTACTTTGTTGTTGCGAAGCTTAGTTTCTCTAGATTGGCAACAAATCCACTATTCTGCTAAGTTTCAAATGTAAACAAGTATGGCCTCTATGGTAATAAAACATTAGGCTTAGCCGCACTTAAAAAACTTTTAAATTGTTGATAATTTCACAATTATTGCATGCAGGTTAACTAAAGGCATAAAAATCTTAACCAGAACAACATAATTCAATATTTTTTAAAGCAAAAAATGCACAATTTACAAACATATAAGAATAAAGAAACTGAGCTCACTGACCCGAGTAACACAGTGGATATATACACTTTTGGTGCAGCCGATTGCAATCAAATGAGAGGTGCAGTAATATAGCAGTCCTATATACAAAATTTCAACGTTCTGAAGCTACTCATTTTAGAGTTATGCGAGATACATGCGTAAGTACAGATGCCCCAATAATATCTCTTCAGAATTCATTTTAAATCAGTTTTACAATTTTTTGCGAGAAAAAGAGTTCTTTATTCTGTCCTTACGTACAAACACGCAAAAACATCGTTAAATTTCATTCGATAGCGGTCAAAATGGATATTTTCGTTGAAATATGATACCTGAAATTTTTTGCGGTTACAATACTTCCCTTTTACTTCGTACAAGAAAGTAAAAAAGAGTTAGCAGGAGTGAGTGCAAGAGCGGACTGGTAGCCTGAGAGCTCACCGAGAGCGTAAAAAACCTTAACAAACCGATTTTCGTGACCGTTAATATCTGAAACTTTTCAGATAGTTTTTTCTGAATTCTTAATGCAATTTACTTGACTTTGATATTTTTTTAAAAGCGTTCGATATTGTTTCAGCTATACTTCTATCATTTAATTTTCATGATGGAGAAATTACAAAAAGTGATTTTATCTAGCACAGTCTGACGATTTAAGTAACGACGAGTTCAGAATTTTAATTAAAACAAACTTTTTGACTTAAATTGAATGAATGTAATTTTATACTATCGCAAGAGCTTGAAAGACAGCTGCGGTCACATACTTCATTATCATTTCGATTAATGAAATAATTTTCTTATATTCAAGGGAATGATTTATTTCATTATTATTCTTTCCCAATTTGTAGAAAAAGTATAAAAAACTCTTTTCTTAATAACAACAAGTAAACAGTAGAAAACAATTTTATCTGCTATCCATGCTTTTTCAAAATATGTGTGTCTAAATATCAACTAAAACGATTAGTGGCTCAAATGTATTGTTGCGAAAAATTCGGCGGTTGCGCCTGTATGTAAACTTTCCGGCATAGCACTAGGGTTGCCATAAAATAGTGTATGGTAGGGTTGCCAGATTGGCGACTTTTTCGCCCATTTGGCGATATCCCATGGTCCAATCGGGAAGCTTCTAGAATAACTTCCTGTCGAGATATTTCTCGAAACGTGTGGAACTTAAAGAAAAGCTATATAAACCCTTGCGTTTCTGAGAGCAAGCAGGTTGTGAAGCAGTGTGATTAAGCAGTGTGATTAGTTGTGAGAAGTCTGAGAATAGCTGTTTACTGTGAGTGCTAAGCTACGCGAGAGTTTTGTGAACGGAAAGCGATCGAGATAGTGCTTTGCCGTGAAGCTATCTTTACAGCTTGACATTGTATTGGTAATAGTTCCACGGTGTTTATTATAAGTTTAGTGTTGCCGTGAAGCTACCTTTACAGTTACAGCCTGAAGCTGTGTTGCTGATTGTTTCAGCGTATTTATTGTAGATTTTCGACGCTTTTAAAGGTAATTTTGGAACTGTGCTGTAAATAGTGATTCTTGTAAATAAATTGTGCTTCTATTGTTCTGCATCGTGTTTTCATCGGATACTCTCAAATCCACGAACCCGTATAACGCAACAGTATGAATTTTGCTGGGATTTTATCAGAATTTCAAGAAATAAATACAGTAGTATGAAAATGACAGGAACTGATTGCATTTATTTCCCTTAAATTTCGCTTTGTTATTTTTGATTAACATTTATCATTACTACATGATTTTTCCATCACCGTTAGCAGCTCCATAATTTATGTTTTGGTCATATATAATCAACAATATTGTGATCATTAATTTTCTGTTTTAGATAATTTAATTAAAACAGCGTAACTTAAAAATTTTATTATACATGGTTTGACTTCTGGCAAGGCTATTATTTGTTAGATTCACTTCATATAATTTTGTTTAAAGTCTCTTAAAACTTTATTATTCAAACAGGATCTAAAAAGACACTTTTTCAATTACAAGTCATCCCCTATCATGAAAAAAAGTGTAATGAAACTGGAAAAACGTTTACATTTCTATCAGACTCTAGTAAAGGTTTTCTTTAATACACGTGCTAGTATTAAACGGAAAAGAAAACGGAGTCCATTAAAATTGTAATTTATAGCAAAAATTTAGTTCCTTTCACTGATGACGGAGAACCCCCTATCCTCACCCTTTTCTCTTCCTACCGTTATTTTTATGGATTTTTAGTTTCTTAATCGTTCTTCGCTAAACGACGAATAAAAGTTAGATTTGAATCAAAAGAAAAATTCTTAGTTTTGAGCATTGCGATTCTCTTTAGGAGGGATGTTAATATTCATTCGGTACTTTTTATCCTTTGGGACGATCAGCTTTCCAGCGTATTGGAAAGCATCAAAATGCAACGTTTGTTGAATTTTGATTTTAAAATTAGCATTTACTTTCCATGCATGGAACCAAGAAAGAACGGGGTACATTGAATATGTGCAAGTGTAACAAAAATCTCTGTGAAGTTCTTAACATTTTTATTTGTTGATATTTAGTGTAGTATTAAAAGAAACTTTACTTATAGAAGTATAAATAGATGTGCATAGGTACTCCTGCTCACTCTTAACTGAATTGTTTGAGCTTCCTCGTGAGTTTAATTTATAAACAAGCCGAGAGTTTACTATTTGAATCTTGAATGAATTTAATATATGAACATATCTTCGAAAATGCTTATATACGTTTTGTATTTTCTAATAAAATTGAGACGACAACTATCATTTCATATACCATGTCTCAAAATCACACAAATATACTTTCCTAATTCTTCAATAATTTTTACTAATAATTATTGCTATAATTTTTTACTATGTCCCTTTTTTCATTCTGTTCAATTAGCAAAAATAAAAGACTCTTTCTAATTGTTTTGAGAAACTCATCTACCTTCGCATGCGCCATTTGTCCAAATATTCTACATTGAGGGCATCTGTAAACAGTGAACGTTTTCAGCAATACTTCTTGCCTACGCTAATGTTTTCCTTGCTCCACCTTTTCGTCACATCCAAATTCTTTAATGAGTAGAAATTACGCAATCTCGATTATGATAACCAACTTACTAACAACAACAAATGTTTAGTTGGTTATTGACTATATCTATATATTTTGATAATTCTCACTTTATCTTCAAGGAAAAATATTTTATGCCATGTGCCTAAATTTTCGAAAAACAAATTTTCCTTTTCATCAAGACGTACTAGACTTAGATCGAAGAATAGGAAACTTTGCTTACCTGGAAACGTTTTAAAAGAAATTTTATTTGTAACATATTTAAGCTGTCCATATTCTCAAAGAACACATATCTGCTCATCAAGGTCTAAGAATTTATTTTGTATTCTTGTCTTATAAAAAGTCCTCCAATAAATTTTTGTTTAAGAACTGCTTTAATGGAAATGTAAGCATGAATAATGAAAAACAGAATATGTAACATGTATTTTTTTCATTTATTTCGTATCATTTTGTTAAACTAGCATTACTGTACCAAAAAAAATTTCTCCAACAGTCTATTACTTTAAAGCCGATTATATCACCAGTGCATCGATGATGACCAGAAACAGAGTTAAGAAACGGTTAAAAGTACCTCAGACATTCTCCGCATTTATTGAAATACAGTTAGCTTAATCAATTCATGAAACTTAACCAAACAGAAATAAATTAAATAATATATACATGCGTCCACCCATAATACAAGATTTACAGTGTTCTTAAGAAGGGCTCAACTCCAATTTATGATATTAATATTGTTACGGACTTTGTGTCTGTGCAAATAATTTTAGGGAAATTATACGTGAAACTGCAGTATCTTCAGTATCTTTCGCATAATTTAACGTGAAATGCTTGAAAAAGTGAAACTCTGCCGGAAAAATAAAGCTGCAGGCAAATTTATTTAACAGTGAGGTAAATGGCTACCTCGTTAAACTATCGCAAAGGTGGCGATGGTTTTGATGACTAAAACCGCCAAATTTGGCAAGAAATCTCCAAAAGTCGACATACGTGGCGACTGTTTGTCGACATTTATGTCCGGTCCCTGTATAACTCTCTAACTGGTACTATAATTGAAGAAATGTAATTGATCCCTACATGTGACTGTAATCGTATCCGGCCCTTCTATGTAACTTTAACCGCACATGTCCTCCAGTAATTTAGAGAAATGGAAGGTACTGGAAATTCCTAAGCGGCATAGTAAACCTATATAAGAGCAGAGAAGGCATTAGTCTCACGTGACAACTGGTCACGCCCCCAGAACCTCCTCTTATGTCCTTCTGGACCATGGAGGTTGGTCTACTCTAACCTCCATGTTCTGGACCCACGATTAAGTAATCTTCAACCTGATGCGCTCGTCGAAGCACCACATGACGACAGCCGGAAAGCAGTTAGCATAGCGCTAACTAATCGCAGCATATAGTGCAACCTGGAACAGTTGTTCATTTCACTATTGGTTGCGCTGAGTCGTGCTGAGAACTACACGAATACATTTTTTAAAAGTTCCAGAACTGTAAAATGTTTCTTTTAGGAAAATGAATTTTATCAAACTACCATCGTTTCTGCGTGCATTCAGTTTATTACGAATTCGTACTCAAGTAACAATACAATAACTTCCTTTTATGGCAATTTATCAAGTAACTTAAGAATAACATGCGAAATAAAATATGTAAAATCTAAGAAATAGAAAACTCGCCAATAAAATGTTTTGTTGAGTACTGGATTTCATATAAAAAATAATGGAAAGAAACTCGGCATTTAGAATTAATTTTACTATTCATTGTATTGCTAATAAAAGTACTATCTATCTGTTGTTAGTAAAAGATTAAACCAATAAAGCTATTACATAAAATTATTTAAAAAATTCCCTCACTAATGATTCTATTGTAAGCGTTACTTAATTTAATGGACTGTCTACAGGATTTTGCTGTTCAACTGCTTTAAATCCAGAAATCTAATCTATTTTATCTACAGAAATTCTTGCATCTCTTAATCTGCATGTTTCCCATACTAGACTTTTCAAAGTCTACTGCGTTTTGAAACATGGGTAGTTAAAGTAAATAAATAATTCTATTATGACGTTAGTGAAGTAGGTACTGTACAAAAAAAGAATGAATTTTTCTTCCCATTAAAAAAAATGAATTAAACATAATTACGTATAAAATTATTCAACGAAACTTATGAACAAAACCTTTTTCATTATAAAATCGCTTAAAGCTTAATTATTTATGAATTTTCCTCAGACTATATATGAAACGCGCTTGAAGAATGAAACATTTAATTATTTTTATGCTAAATAAAAGCTTTCGAATATGCAGCACAAACACATCTTTTTAGAATAACTAACTATGAAATAATGTTTATTTTATGAGATCTAATTTTAATAAGTATATGTTATACGAGATAAAACTACGGGAAATGTAAATAAATAAATGAATGAAGTAAATGTTCTAAAACAAGGTTTATATAATAGCGGTGTTTAAGACATGATGATATAAAATTATTCTGGGGAAGTAATTCTTTGTCTTTTATCCGCGCAGAAGTGGCTGAGCTTAAAATTGAACAACAACTTTCACAGTAGTCGAATATATAGGTCCAAATAAGAAAAACGAGTTACTTGGTCTATGGCAAAGCATGCGAGAGTTATCTACATCAGGGAAGAACTTTCTAAAAGCAATTAGCATGTACTCACATAGAAAACTCACGAAACCTCCCCTGAATCCAACACTTTCTTTGTGATCCGAACCCGTCTCAGACACCAGTACTCAACGTTTTTAACTACCTCCCATTCAAACACGATAGTTCACTTCCTGCCAATTGAAGAGTAAATGATCCCAATGTATTTATATTTTAACATGATTTTTGGATCAAAATTACTCTACATACTAAATGCTACATTTGAATTTTGCTGCCTAAATAAAAATAACAGCAATCAAAAAAATTGCGTCTTTATTAGAGGTTTATTAAATTTAGGTCTTCAAAAACTTAGTCAATTAGCGAAAGCAGTGATAAGATAATTGACCCGTTAAAATTTGCTGAACTATTGCATTTTTTATTTCCCAAAGGATGGAAAGATTTTTCTGAAAGAAATTATGAGTAACGTATCTGCATTTCAGTTTTTAATGAGAATTCATTTCACTGAGTAATTTTCAAGCAGAAATTTTCATGTAAGATTAACGAGATACTATGTTGCTTCATTAAATAAATGAAATATTTTCACTTAATTAAAGATCATAAACATTGTAATTAGTTAATTATTTATCACATTAAATTAATTTGGTTTATGAATTATTTTTTAAATTTTCCATGTTAGGATCTTAATTATTTTCTAATCTGGTCTAAGATAATTTTATTTTTTAATCGCACAAATATATTCTTAATTAAAAGGTAATTATTAATTAAAATAACCGGTGATTAAAATATAAAAGTAGATTGATATTTTTTCTATTCTTTTAGGACTTTTTCAGAAAAAAATTTCGCGGATGAAGTTATACTTCGTAATGAATAAAGTTTATAATTCGGGCTATAAAGCTGCAACTGTAATTTTGTAATTTCTTCAAATAAATTCTTACATTAAACTATTTCCCTTTGAAAACGATTTCAGTTTTTAAATAGATCTTGTACATTAAAGCAAATACGTTCTGGTCCAGTCAAAGAATTAATAAAATCACTCATTGAATAGTGTAGTAATACATGTTTAAAATAATTACTTCTAAGCCTTGTAATAAAGCTGTTAAAATCATTCACATGAGGAGGTGGATTTGAAATTAGGAAGCTGTATATATTGATATTCGAACATATTATTAGGTTCTCATTATCATATTATTTCAAAGAACGCATTCTTGTGGCTTTCAAATAAATATCTATTCTTTAGCAAAATCTTTTAAGTCATTATTATTTTTTTTTCAAAGCAAGAAACATGAATAATGGGCAATGCGCTTGCCGGGATTCAAACTTCGGACCTCATGACTGCTAACTGAACGTGCTTTCCTTTTACATCACAAAAGCATGCGGTAAGAAAGAAGAAAATACAACTTGGGAAAATACAGTTGCTCAAGCACCTGAAAAAAATTCAGAATGCCGCTATCTATAGGAACGGAATCAAATGAAACGCATTCCTTCAACTCAAAGAACTGTGTACATTTTTTCCAAAATTTTCATTTGTGCCTCCCAAACTACTGTTCAATCGAAATTTAATAGAATTTTTCTTACAATTAAATCATACCGAAATTTTTTTTGGCAAGATGTTTACTACACTTCCGTATTACAGGGTGTTTATAAAGGAATCGTGCGGTTTAAAAAATTAATAATAAATTGATGTATTATTTTATTAAACCTTACAGCATAAGCAGCGGCAACTGTCTGAGTTTTTGATGCATTAGTTACAATCCTTCAATATGTGAACCCCTGATCACGTGACACATACCTACATGGCAATCAAATTCTACTGATACTCGTTGCAGCATATCCGTCGTGACGGTTTGCAGTGCTTTAACCGACCAAAAACTTCCCCTTTTTCAAGAAACACGAGCACTAAGATGGCGGTACATAAACTCGGTCTTTAACAAACCACCCAAGAAAAAAATTTCATGGTGTTAAATCCGGCGAACGGGATGGCCAGGGAAGAAGGTTGTTGTCTCTTGTTGCAGTACGTCCAATCCAGCCTTGGTGAACAAGACGACTGAGAAGCTCTTGTACATTCCTGTTAAACTGGGGCGGAGCACCGTCCAGTTGAAAAATGTAACCATCATAAATGGTGTTTAGTTAGGGTAACAATCAGGGTTTCATCATGTCTAAAAATGAGTCACCGGTCACAGTTTCTTAAAAAATAGGCTGCGCACTTTCTTGCGAGACACCGCACAGAAAACGTGCAGGAACCTCACGCTGCACTGAAACCACAAATCTGGACACCTCAGAACGGAATACGCAGTAAGACTTATACTGTTGATGCGCCATCTTGGAAACTGACGCTATCGCAGTAAACATGACAAGCAAACAACAAGTAGCACATGAGAAACTTGGACAGTTGCCAGTGCTTACAAAGGTAATACACCGATTTATTATTCATTTTTAAAACCGCCCCATTCTTTTATAAACACCTGTAATTTGAGTCCTTTTGCCGCCGCCTATGCTGGGCCATGTCATACATGACGCAACATACACTCACGTTTGTGAAAATTGCAACACCATGAAGGACTTACGCGAGTGAGCTGAAATTTTCAGGAAATGCAAAGTAGCGCATGATATGCAAATGATTAGAATTGCAAATCCGTAGCGCATGCGTATGCTGAGCAGCGCCCTCTGAACGGCTGATGGATCCGAATAAATAGACGGCTGTAGCGAGGCGTGTATGGTTATCGGTGGTTATCTGCTAGTGGTAAACGTTAACTCAATCTGTACTTATGCCTCGTCGACGAAAGAGAGCGAGATTTGAACAACTTACAGAGTTTGAACGAGGGAGAATCATCGGCCTTCGTGAAGCTGGATTGTCGTATCGTGCAGTAGCCTCTCGTGTGCAGCGTAACAGCAGCACAGTGATGCGCGTTTGGAAGCAGTGGACGGACGAGTGTCGGACAACTCGGAAATCCGGGAGTGGACCCCGAAATGTGACGTCAGCTCGCGATGATAGACACCTGGTCCGCATGGCGCGGACGGACCGTACAGCTTCCTCTAGACAATTGGCAGCACTGTGGTCAATAGCTACAGGTGTTTCATTGTGTGCTTCATCAATTCGTAGACGTCTGCTGCAGTGTGGACTGCGCGCACGGACTCCTTTATACAGGATCCCCCTAACGCACGACCATCGCCGCCTGCGGCTACAATGGGCCAATCAGCATAGAGACTGGCGTGCTGATTGGCAGCATGTCGTGTTTTCTGACGAATCCCGCTTTAATTTGTGGTACCATGATGGCCGCATTCGTGTCAGACGCTATGCCGGTGAACGCCACCTTCCGGAGTGCATTATCGAACGCCACAGTGGACGAACACCCGGAGTTATGGTCTGGGGCGCCATAGCATATCATAGACGATCTCAATTGCTACGAATTGTGGGCAATCTGAACAGCAACCGGTATATCCGTGAAGTTCTACAGCCCGAAGCTGTTCCCTTCCTTCAAAGCTTGCCAGGCGCTGTATTTCAACAGGACAATGCCCGCCCTCATACTGCTCGGATTGTTAAATCCTTCTTTGCAGCGCAGCAGGTACAGCTTCTTCCTTGGCCTGCGTGTTCCCCGGATATGTCGCCAATTGAACATGTGTGGGATGTCATTGGTCGGCGTCTTGCTCGTGATCCTCGTCCTGTTGCGTCTGCAGACGAACTTTGGGTACGCGTACAAACGATATGGAATGCTCTTCCTCAGTCAGACATTCAAACTTTGTTTGACTCCATGCCACGTCGTGTAGCAGCACTTATTGCGGCGCGTGGTGGCCACACAAAATACTGATTTTGATCTCTTGTTCTTGTTTGTTTGCTTTGAACATTTAATCATTTATTTGTACCACTACCACTCAACTGTGTATTAAATTGCATTCAATTATGACGATTCCTTCTTGGTGTTGCAATTTTCACAAACGTGAGTGTACAATGGAAGATAAATGAAGGACAAAATAAAGTTGCTTCGTCTACTAGCGGTATTAATATAATTACTGCGTGGTCTTATTTCCTGAGTTATAGTGTAGTTTTATTTTATTTGCGAATAAAGGCCGAATAATAATTATGACAGTAATTATTTACTAATACCAGAATAAGGATGTGATAGTATAGTTGATAAAACCTATGCTTCTTCTTAACTCATTTATATGTCTATCATATTTAGCAAAATTATTCAGCAATTCAAAACTATATGGAAATTTTATGAGAATTTTAAATATAAAATAAGATTACCGACCTTAATCCTCAATTTTATTCGAAAGCAATAACTCAGAAGCATTAAAGATTAGCATTAGAAATATGTTATTGTCCGTTGTTCTTTCTCTTCCATTTGATTGGCTGCTCTTCGCGCAACCCGATCCTGGGGGCAATTCTTTAGATCCATGGGTACAATGCTGAATGTGTAAGGTTTTAGTTTAAACTAACAAAGTTTTATGTTAATTTTCTCTTTCGTGTAAGCTCTTATTTCAACTTCCCGTTAAAATGAGCGCGCGTTTCAGCTTTATGCTAATTTGAAGTAGAGCCACGTTTTATATTTAAAAGGTTAGCAAGGAACTTCTCGGTGTGAGAGAGCTTTTAGTCT
>KK112755.1:0-72744 GCA_000611955.2 Stegodyphus mimosarum
TTAACGTTTTGTGTGTTACCTTTATTCATTAAATATCATGTTCTTCGCACTTAAACCATAAAACCCAGTGCAACAGCAATATCGCAAAATAATTTTAAAATTAGCATATCTTTAGAATTTCTGATACACAGTCTCACGCGCTGGAGATAAAAATGTTTTTTTTGTGTACAACGTTGCCATTGCTCGCTTTATCGTTGAATTTGTTCATCAGAAATTCATTAAATGTTTACAAAATATGAAATAGAAAATAAAACAAATTCCAAATCTGGGCTTCCAGATGCGCATATTCGGGTGGAAACGTACGTTATTCAAAATTGGATGGCTCTAGGTACAGTTGTTTTATCACCCCACCCCCATTTGGGGAAATATACATTTATGCAGATTCTTCGTTGCATAATTTCTTTAAATATAATGCAGGGCAATAACATTTGGTGGCAACAATTTGAAAAGTGATACAACCGTTTATAGCGAATCAACGCAAAATCGCAGAACGAAAACAATAGTCCTTCAGAAACAAAGCCCCTTTGGACTAAAAATAATTTAGTTGGTTTTGAATTTTGACTTAGCGTCGTCGTCGTCATGGTGGATTTAAAGCATCATCGTCGCGGAATCTATTCTTCAAGGTCGTCTGGAACAATCTAGCTAGATTCGTTTTCGTACATACGTCTCCTTAAACATGGTCTGGATACGTCTTCTGAATGCGTCTTCTTAGATGTCGTCTTGATATATGATGTAAATGTGTCTTAGATATCCTCAAGATCCGAGTCTTCTTAAAATCGTCTTTTCACTAAATAGAGAAGTGCAGAATTGATCAATACAGGTATATACCTGTACTAAAATCAAAATTAAAAGAATGGACTTGCACAACAAAGAAAGAATTTGAACATATAATATTCAAACAACACATGCAAAGTTATTTTTTGGATTGGAAGTTATGAAAAAAATATTTGTGTTTCGATGAATTTGATAGCAGCAGAAGGAAAGAGCTGATTTTGCAGGCAACAGGGTAACAGTTCATTGTGGAAGATTAAAAGTAATATATTCGTAAACATTGATACATCTCCCACATCGACAATTGATTCTCATATTAACATTAGGACGAAAGCAATTTAACTCTAGCCTGCAATCTTATTATCCTTCGCGTCAGGTTAAATTTTAGTTAATTTCTATTTCAGCTTGACTCGTTAATGTTTTAATATTATTATTATATATTATATTTTAATTTTGTCAGTTTATTATTTTTCTCCAAAAAGGTTGAGATCTAAATTTTAATTGAATAGAAGTAGTTCATACATTCTGTTTTAAAAAATTAAAAAGAACACTCTTTTTCTTCTATTTTAGTATAGTAAAAAGTAAAAAAATAAGTATCATATGTCTTAATTTACTACCGAAAGACCTTACAAATTAATTTCATCATATCAATTTAGTTGCAACAAAGATGCGTTACCGGTCTCGTAGATAAAAATAAATTCATTGCTTGATGTTGTACAGTCAAGTTAATTTAATTCATTGAAATCTTATTCCAAATTCAGCTACACATTTTAATTCACTAAGTAACGTTTTATTTAGAGGTGATAATTGAAGTTAGTTTCTTTATTTTGAAAAGTCATTTATTCGGCTTTTAGTTTTAGCTTACTTGGTTAAAAGAGACATATGTCTTGAGCAATTTTTGAGTATTATTGCAATTTAAAAATGCAAATTATTGATTTATCGATTTAAATTTTTTTAGTATACAATTTTCCTTTCTGGTAATCTCTTATTTGCTAACATATGTTAATTAGTTGAGCAATTATTAGCAAATAAGTACATATTTTCATTAAAAATGACGAGGAATTTTCTGGCTTTCAAAAGTTACTCTTTTTTAACTTTGTTTTTAACCCTTTAACTACTAACGGGACATATATGTCCCACTAAAAGTTTAAAAATGTCTGCTGGGTTAAAAAGCACTTAAAATCTCCTGAATGTTGGAGATCATTTTGCAATAGTTGGAAAATTAAGAGTGCTCGTTGTGAGATAGAACATAGAGAAAAGAACAAATATGAATTTCCCAATGTGTAATGATGGGTTATGCAAAGAATGCTTTTTACCCAGCACCATAGGATGTAAATCTCATATAATAAAGTGTGTAGTGTTCCTCGTCCTTTTGTCTAAGATGAGCGTCGAGAAACCTAGTGAACTATATAGCGACTTATCGCTGAGTTCAAACAACTAAGACGTAGACCCGAGAAGGGCTAAAAAACTCTTTTATTCACTCAAGTAAGAATAACAATTGGCCCCTTCTCGGGCTTACAGGAAAGCCTCTACTCGGGCTTTAACTCATTTTAAGAAATAAGAAACTAAAGTATAATTAACTAAGCGAGACATAGCCGAAGCTAGATGCAATTATCGAACGTAGTTAGCCCTTAAATTAAACCAACCGGCGAATATCAATAAGCACGTATAATATGGCCGAGCGTAACAGCGTTAAAAGTGACTTAGTCAGAAGGCAAATACACACCAGTAAGGACTCCTAGCGCTCTTTATCGAAGTAAGCTGAACCTTTTTTAAATACTTCTTCTAATTCATTTGCATTCAACGTGATTCTAGAAACTCATTCTGGTAGAAGGTTGTAAGTGGAAATAAAAATTGAAAGAAAAGGATTTCAAAATTAAAATAACTATTATAAAATTAAAGTGTACCTTACAAGTTTTTCAGAATAATAGGTATTATTCCAAAAAATGATTCTAAACTAAGTCGATTATTCTGAAAACGATTCTAAACTAGGTCGATCGCTAGGTGTGGGACATATGTATACCACCATTAACTACGACTGGGACATATGTGTCCCAGTCGTAGTTAATGGGACACATATGTCCCAGTCGTAGGCTTGAAAACCGTTTGTCAAAAAAATCCCAAATGCTAAATTTACTTTATTTATGAATATTTTGTTCACTTGGATAGAAAACGGGGCAAAAACGTTCATTTATTTTTTAATTCGTAGTAGTATAATCTGGTTCTCAAATCCGGTTTCTGAGGGGCTGGAATGCGCTAGAAAAGGGTTTCTGTTTTTTGTTTTGGGCTTGGATAGCTTCAAGAAAGAAAGAAGTTGAATTAAAATAATGAAGAAATAGAAACTTTTGTATCGTTTTGTTCTTGGCATGGATGCTGAAAATTCTTCTTTCCGTTAGGGTATTTCTTCGAATATGGTAGCATGCACCCTTTAAAACGGGGGATGCAGATGAGAGAGAACTCACTATTTTTCTGCTGATTCGATTGCCTTCCTTCTCTGCGTCTTCTTCAGAAGGCGCTTATAACAACAACAACAACAACAACAACAATAAAGAAAAATGATAACTAAAAAAAAAAAGAACTTTCGTCACGGTAGAGTTAGAATCCAAAGCCACAATTCAGAGAAGAATCCAGCTAAGATGCCAAAGTAAACAAAACATATCTCGCTGCGGAGGTAAAACGGGATGCTCTAACCCAGCGAAGAATCCAGCTAAGATGCGGCTAAAGAAGGAGATCCTGGTTTCTGTAACATCCTTTTTTTTGACGGCTGAGCGAAGAGTCTTTCCCGGCCATTTCTCCTGGGGGACTTGCAATCCTCTTTCCAGCGTAAGGGACGTCTTGCAGTCATCAGTTCTTAGCCGAATACATCTTCTAGTTTTATACTCCATCATATTGACCATTTCACCAAATCCTGTGCCAGTATCACCCGGTGCGTTCCCTTCGTCGTTTTTACCATCTCTTCAGATAAATTCTTTAATTAGATATGTAATATCTTCTTTGATTAGCACGATACTCCACTTCAGAAAGAATTTTCTTTTATTGTTGTTTCTAAGCATCCACTGCCTCTGATTATTTTCATTTTTTCGACCATATTATGTACTTAATTGTTAAGAAATGCTAAATGTTATTAATCAGATTATTTAATTATGTCAATCGTTCTCTACCACTATTTTATTTGATGAGAGTAAATATGTTTGAGATGTTTTAATTTTAACTGAAAAGGCCATAACAAAATAAATAAATTTGATGTATATTCTTTATGGTTATTTGTTTTCCTGTCACCTGTGTTCTTGCTAACCAGAGCTGTTACCCCCATTTATAGCTGAATATTTTAGAACAAAATACTGTAAGTTAATTGGTACATTTTAGTTAAGTTAATAAGGTGTTTTGAAGGGTTTCAAGGAACACTACAAAACACTGATTTTGCTGAAAAAATATGAGTTTTGTATTTTCTTTTATAAAAATAAATTTTGCTTTATACATTTTTAAGAAATAAAATGTGATGAACAAAAAAGTGAATTTTCTTCTCTTATACTAAATACGAATTCATTCTAATTCCTTTGATAATTAGTAAAAGTGTTTAATAAAAATTATTAGAGCTTTTTTAAATCACCGGATCATTTCCAGAATGTCAGTATGTATGAAAATGACTGCATATGCTTAAAATTTTACTTTCTTAGACAGCGAAACTGTTATTGAAAATAAATTCATAAGAAAGTAACAAAAGCATTTATAATGCTACTGCCGACACCAGTGATTTAAGCATCTCTTTAAAGTGAAACATCCATCAGAACCTACTTTACATCTTTCATATAATCTCACATATTTTTAGCCGTAAGTTTTTATATTTTCTTTACTTTCATTTTATTGATTACAATTTTATAACGGATATTAAGGAAGGAAACATTTCAAAAATCATAAAATAGTCATCGACTGGACAAGAATAAGGACATTTTACGAGGCTTAGAAATTTTGGCAGTTATTTATTTTGAGATTTTTAAATTAAGAGAGGATACTGCGAGTTTGTTTTCTAATAGTAAGAAAGATAAAAAGTTTACATTAACCTTTGACACTGGTTTGATAGAAAATAAACTTATTTGCTTTGAAAAATGACTTGATGCCGGTAGACTAGAAAATCAAAATTACGATTACAGAATACATGACATCTCCCTATTTCCAGACATGGTGCTCCTAGTTATCAAGTATTTAATCGGAAACATTGCTGTTAACGTTGCGAACTTTAGAGCTGCAAATAAAAGAGAAGCCTTTGATTCAGGTAGTTATATTTTTATGAATTTTTGTTTCCGACAAATAAGAAACAGTAGCCTTAAAATTAGTCTTAAAAACGTCGCGAATGAAACATCCTAAAAGCGAATTCAACTGAATAATCAACACTTCCCTCTAATTGTTTTTCAATTCGAAACAAAAATTCGGCCCAAGTGACGTTTAATAATACATATTTCAAAGAAGATTCGAGTTTCAGCTTTAAAAGGAAAAAAAGTTTATTAATATCTGATTTTATGAAAAGGGAAGCCTAAAATAGATCTTATTACCACCTTTTTAAATTTATTCTGAAATAAAATAAATGTGCTCATAAAACTCATATGGGACAACAAAAATGAAAAATTATATGCACGGTTTCTAATTTTATAATTGATATCGAATAACTCCTACACATTTCGGTAAGTTTTTTGAGAGACAGAGCCTGTCACTGCTTGTAACTTAAGAGAAGGTATATTACATTATTCGCTGAGAAGCTTATTTCTCTTTTATTTTCTGGAGACTGGGTATTATCACTTAGAAGATTTATCTGAAGTATCCAAAAATATATTCAGTAGAATTTTAGTCTAGCGATTAGAAGAAGCGTGGAAGCTATGATAACAAACTTCTAAGTGACCACATTTCGTTCAGTGAATAAACTATAATAGCTGTCCACATGCGAGAAATGTGTTACAAATAGAAACGAGCCAACATGTATACACAGGAGACCGTATAATATCATTTTACAGTTATACTGCCCACTAAGTTGTCATTTTACTCTTATACTTTCGATTAGATGAGACGATATGAGTTGACGTGAGGGATCAAAATCTTTTGCAAACAATTTGATAAGTTATCTAGCTCGGTGTAGAATTTTGATTGGAATGAGTTTCTAACAGCAGATGTTTCAAATTTAACTTAAATTTTCAGCAGCAGCTTGCTTGATATGTTTACGGTACAGCACATTAATACATGAAGTTCTCTTACAAGAGATGTTTTATTCTCCTACAGCATTTTTTCATGATGATTTGCTGTCGACTACGAGCTAAAGTTGTAGAGACATTACGAATTTTTGGAGGCAGAAGACGTGAAAAATGAGCAATGCCCTCGCCGGGACTTGAACACGGACCTCTCCAATACGCGCCAAGTTTGCTGACCGCCAAACGACGAAGCATGCCAAGAAGATAGAAGAAATACCTTATATACTCCCCCTTTTAAAGGGTGACTGGGAATTAGGGGACCGAATCGCCAAATCCTGGTGGTGGAGAATCAACATCCACCACATTTTTACTTCGGGCGCCACTGTAGAGACATTAGGTTATTTGGATAGAACAGGTGAGATGAAAAATGAGAAAGCCTTCTCCAGGACTCGAACTACGGATCTCTCGAATACGCGTCGAGTGTGCTGACCACTACACCACGAAGGCATGCCAAAAAGGCGGGAGAAATACCTTATAAAATAACCTTAGGTACTGTTCTTTTCTTAACATGTGCAATTCAGATTGTCAAAAACGTGACAATCAGGTTATAAAGTGTTTTCTCCCTCCTTCCAGCATGCCTTCGTGGTGTAACGGTTAACACACTCAGCGCGTATTCGAGAAGCCCAGGTTTGAATCTCGGTGAGGGCACTGATCATTTTTTCGATTTCTTTGTTACGAAAAATTCTGAAATGACTCTATAGTGTCGCCCGAACTCAAAAAGGTGGTGGATGATGATTGTTGACCACCAGGATTTGGTGACTGCGTCCTCTAATCCCCAGTTGCCCTTTACAAGGAAGAGTATATAAGGTATTTTCTTCCTGCTTTCTGCATGCGTTCGTGGTGTAACGGTAGTACTCTTGGCTCGTATTCGAGATGTCCAGGTTCGAGTCTCGGCGAGGACATTGCTCATTTTTCACGTCTCCTGCTTCAAAATAACCTAATGACTATATAAGGTGTACAGGCATAAAAGTGATTCCATTAGAAGTCACTAAAGGTTTTCGCTGATTCTGCTCTAACATGCAGAAAAAGGCGGCACATATCCATCTGCCTTTATATACACAACGCTAAACGGCAGATTTAAGAATGTCAACAGGTACATCGGTATAATGAAAGTACTCCTCTGTATTTGCCAGCAGTATGACTGATAGTCTGCTGTTTCCACACACGTGAGAAGGATATTGTCACGATAAACGTGAAAACGTTTTTGAAGATTACAACAATGTGTTGTGTAAAATTTCTTCTTAGAAAATTTGTTTTAATAAGTAGAAGTAATTTTTTCCATAAAAAATAGTTATTATGTACCCATAATAACTAGTTTTTTCCATAATAACTGGCACATGATAACTATTTTATTCATGGAAAGAAGAGATCTGTAAAGTAACTAATGAGAAGAGAAAGCGTTATATTTAAAAAAAAAGAAAAGTGAGATAATTTTGAAAGTATAAATTGAAACTGATTACATTTTCTGAACTTTTTGACAGCACTACATTATGTAGAAACAAAACTAAAAAAAAACAATGTCCAGAAACTTTGCAGAGCTTAAGGCTTTTCGAAGCAGGAAACGCGAAAATTCAGCGATGCCCTTATTGAATTTGAATTACACCACAAAGGAATATAGTGAGGAAGGCGAAAATTTCTTATGAGTGCTTTAATATACCAAACATATTATAGTGCTGTAACATGCAAGTTGGACGATATAAATTGAAAGTATATTTAATTTATATTGTCTAGTTAAAGCTTCCTTTCGCTAAAACTAATTGGCAAAAATAATTTTTTGGAAATCCCTAGATTAAAAGATACTGCATTAAAGATGCTAACTTATAAAGAAAATGTATTAAAGTTAAATTACTCAGAGGAGAAATTATATAAACGGTGTGATATATTAACTACTAAAATATTAAAACTGATGTCAGAAATTCTTCGAGCTAAGCATAATAAGACGATGAAACTTTTAGCGACGATGATAATAACAATTTTCGGGAAAAAAGAATTCTGTGGCAGATGTATTTCTAAAGCTTCTGTGAGAATATGGCTAAAGAATTATATCTTAATTTTTTTCCGATTATATACTTTGCAATTAATGAAGATGAATATTTTTGCTTTTCATTTTGAATGGAGAAGAATATTCTTCAATTATTTTGCTATTTAATCTGAATGAACCTATCAGTTTTTCTCGCAGAAAAATCGAGAAAATCCTGAATTAAATGACGCTATTAACACAAAACTTTAATGAATAGTCTTTGTTGCTTCCACAGAAGAAATAAAAAATGCTGCGAAAATTTCTCAGGGCATCTGCTCCAACAACAAATATCGCGGCACAAATTGTGATGAAGTTTATTATCTCATGGAGATGCGCCTGAGAAGATTTTAATTTATATTTTTACTGCAAGCTGCAGCTCTGATGCAACAGGTACTTGTACGTTCCCACCAACTGATTTTTATCAGACTTTAAATTAATGCACCTTAGTTATTTTCCAGTGTTTATGTTTTCTTGTTATCTGCTTATTAATTATTTGTTTCTGTATATTTTAGTCTCTGCACGGTTGCTACTTCTCAGCGAGTATCGCCCCGGAAATTTTATACATTTAAACGAATAACAGGAAGCAGAAAATAAATACCTTTATCAGAATTTATTATTTTTTAAGTTAAATTGTTTGTTATAGTAAATTATATATATATGTTTTAATATTATATATTATTAATCTATATAAATAACATTACTAAATAAAATTATTCTTACCGGTCTTGTCGGAAAGAATTCTTACCGGTTTGGCCCAGAATGTTCTCGAAGACATGCCGAAAGCTATATAAACCCTGCCTGTAGACGGAGTAGCAGTTTAGTGTCGAGTTGGTCATCCGGTGTATCGCGAGTTGGTCTATCGAAAGTGTGCATTGTTGAGGCTATCAAGTGCATCGAGATTTGTAGCATGGACAGGCCCCAGAATACGTTGAATTATGAGAACAACCGAACTCAGTCGGGAGCTGTACTCTAGTTCTTTGTCGTGGAGCTGTTTTCATCATTATAGCCTGATAGTCTGTGTTGCTGATTGTTTCAGAATGTTTGTCGTAGTTTTCCGACGACTGTAAAGAGTCTTTGAAATTGTCTTCTGTAATACTAACGAATAAATTGGGTTTTGATTCTTTATCAAGTGTTGTTAACAATCACTCCAAATCGACGAACCCATAGAAGGCAACAATATAATAATATTGTACCGTTAACAGATGGATAATCGTAGCCTTAATTGCGTTACAGTTAACTTCATCCGTCGCTGTCGCCTTGTGTATTATGATGCTGTGGCACTTAAATTACTCACTTAATAGTTGCAGTTGCCGAAAACCAGTTCAACTTCTGTGTCACGGGAAAAACGAATGCTATGAATTGAATTCCGAATTATCTGGATTTGAGCCGAGCAATGATTATTACGGGGCTGTAAGTGCTTTCTTCATAAAAGCTAAAAACAACTTATGAAATCACAAAATAATTCATATAAGAAAAAATTATTATTCATCCCATTGATTTTATTTATAAAATCTGGATATTTCTATGAAAACCTGAAATATCCGGATCGAAAGGAGAGAGTAAGAAACCTTGGTTTTTAAAACAGCACAATTCACCACAAGAAATAATTCTTCATATTGAATTTGGTTACATAGTTTAATAATTGACACTCTGCTTTTATGATTTACAGTATTCAAGACAAGTTTTACAGTACATTACAGGAGTCTGTTATGAAAGAAAACGGTGTTAGGAGATAAACATTTGTTTTAATTTTGGGAAAAAGCAAATTAAATTTATTCAAGCACTTTTAATAGGACGTCATTGAAAAGTTGAGGAGATTTCCTAAGAATCTACTTCCATGTTTCTGATGTAGATTGTTCGTTAAATTATGGAAATATACTTTTAAAAAATGCAGTGTCAGTGACGCAGTCCCAAGCCACTTACATAATTTATTTGTTCTTTTTTGGAGGGGAAGGGGGAGACGGATATCTTTATAGCATGTTTTATCGAAATGAACAAGACATTTTGTGTTCATTGAGAAAAAAAAATTGTTTATAAATTGCATTATTTATGTACATGTTACAGTAAAACAGAAGTATTGTAAATCCTAGGTTTTACCGGTAAAACCTAACTTTTATCAAAGTGGCTTGGTAAAAGTCCGAAGTACGCTTTAATAGGATTCCATTTCGGCCTTTTACCAAGTCTTTGCGGTAAAATCTAATAAATAGACCTTAAATAAGCCTGCGCACACAGATTCCGTCGCGATGCTTTTGTATTCCTGCCCCTTCTTATTTGCGCCATTTGCAGTCCAGCTTCGAGTGACTTGAAACGAGTGCAAGCGGCTACCACCTGATAGAAACAGTTTGTTTCCATTTTAACAAATTTTGCTTTATTTTTAATTTTGCTGAAAGGAAATGAGTGATTACGCGGAAAAGGTTTTGAGATTTTGTTTGAGTCTGTAAAAACAAAGACAGCTTTTATTTATCAAATGAGAAATACACTTCTTTAATAAACGAAGCGAAAGAAGCAAAACGTGTAAAGGAAAAATAAACACTTCATTACAGAAGGTTGAAACGTTATAAATCCTAAATATTGGAGGAGAGGTTATAGCATCACTATCTTCAGAAAAAGCAGAAACCTTGTATTATCATACATTTGATGACGTCTTCAACGTCATACATGACGCTCATAACATAGTTGGCCATGGTGGAAGAATCCTTGTGATTAAGGAGCTGAACTGCAAGTACAATAATGTAACAGAACAATCTATCTTCACGTATGTGAGACTGTATGAACCATGGCAGAAAAAACAAAAAACTGTGAAAAGGTGGTTGTAATCAAACCAATTGTGCATAGCGAAAAGAATTCTCGATGCCAAGTCTACCTAATAGATATGCAGCGAAGTCCTGATAGTGATACGAAATTCATTTTAGTGGATCAAGATTATCTTACAAAATTCGTCCTATTCCGAAGTTTACACAGTAAAAGAGCTGATGAAGTAGCATACCACCTTCTTTAAATTTCCTCAACTTCTGGAGCCCCAAACATTCTCTATTCAACAACGGGAGAGAATTTTGCAACCAAATCATAAACAGTTTATTTTAAATGTGGAGCGATATATAAATAGCTCATGGTAAATAGAGACACAGTCAATCGCAAGGTTCTGTCGAACGGGCTTTTCAAGACATTGGGAACATATGGGCAACATGGATGGAAAGAAATAAGATAGAAAATTGGTCGGAAAGATTAAAATTTGTTCAAGCCAGGAGAAGCAAAGCATATCACGAGGGAATCAGATGTTTATCTTACGAAACTAAGTTTGGTTGGTCAATTTAATTTTTTTAACTATTAGTAAAATTAGTTTTAAAAATCATTGAAATCTCTTCAGTAGTTATCGAAAGAATTGTGCATTATTAATTCAGCTTTGTCACATAGGATCTTATTTGTGAAATTGCATAACTATTGCATTTGTTTATTTTTATATCTTGTAACTCTTTGAAAAACAGTTGTACGACAGTTCCATCGACATAAATTTAACCTTATTTTGACCACTTCTATAATTTATATTATCTATTAAAAAATTAAAGTGTGTTTTAACCTTTTGGAGACACGCTGTATACAGTATATTCGCGAATGGAAAATCGTATCATAAGTAATCCCTCGTTTCGGGCTTTTACTGGAAGGCGTTCGTAAGTTTTAACGCAAAGGCTTGGTAAAAGGCCGAAATGGAATCACATTAAAGCATACTTCTGACTTTCATCAAGCCACTTTGGTAAAAGCTAAGTTTTACGGACAAAAACCTGGAATTTACCAGACTTCGGGTTTTTACCGTAACACATATACCAAAATACTATTTTGGACTGAGATTTTTAAATCTTGATGGAGATATGAGATTGTCTGACTCTTAGAAAACATTTCTGTAGCATTTATTTTAAACTTTCTTTAAGATTAAATAGTCATGATTTTGTTTATTATTCAGTAGCAACGTAAAGAAAGAGACAGAGATAATATTTGCTTGAAAATATTCTAATAATAAAAACTTTTAGTGATTAATCTGTTTTATATTTAACCTATATAAGTAAGTTATTCTTTCCTTTCATAAACTAGTCAGTATTAAAAAGAGTTTGCATGCAACAAAAAAGAGTTTGCATACAAAAATGATGCATGCAACATATGTCTAGCATACTACTGAAATTAATAACTGAATTATGATTATCAATAGAATCATCACAGCTTAAGAACAAAAACTGCGCTTATTAATATTTGAAGGGTTACTGTGTTATTTTTCCTGTCATCAAGCCTGAGAAATTAGCAATGAATATATATCATAAAAATATTTTGTAAGATAGTTTTCCATCAAAATAGGCAACATTTGTTTTTAAGTCACACAATCAGCATTTTGCTTCCGTTATTTTGATTCTGTAGTTAAATAGTATGACTATAAGGCTACAGAAGTATGTTTCAGAATGTACAGTGTGTCCTAAATTTAAAACTTAGGTTATAAGACTTTTCTACCGCTTTCTTCGCATGCCTTCGTGGTGTGGTGGTGGATGATGATTCTCCACCACCGATTTGGCGATTGGGTCCCCTAATCCCCAGTCGCCCTTTAAAAGGGGGAGTATGTAAGATATTTCTCCCGCCTTCTTTGCATAACTTCGTGGTGTAGTGGTCAGCACGCTCGGCGCGTATTTGAGGGGTCTGTGCTTCGAGTCCTGGCGAAGGCATTGCTCATTTTGCATCTCCCTTGCTTCAAAAATGCCAATTACCTCTACAAGGTGTTTGCTAATTTAGAGATGACTTATTTCTAGATACATATTGAAATATTTTGATTTTCTCCAATGGAATCTGGTAGCGTCATTTTACATCAAAATAAGGCCCCACCTTACATTTAAACAAGCTTTTCATATAATAGAGTATTAGACCAAGTAAACCCTGTTTTCCAGCTCAGCCCAGATTATATAAGTATCCTAATGCATCTCTCCTTTTGGGGTTAAGTAAAAATGTGCCAGTTTTAAGTCTACTTATATTACGTTCTGAAAAACTTGAAAATAAAAAATAAGAATTAAAATATATTTTAAAGGTATGCAAAAGTTATATTCATACTCATGTTATTGGCTCACCAGAGGCCGAGGCATAAAGTCGCTGAACACTGGTAGTTCGGTCCGAGGTTCGAGTCCTGTGAACGGGCTGGCTGCATGGGCTTTTTCGTGGCTTTCTTCATGTGTAACGTGTATACCAGCTACTTTTCCTTAGAAAGTCTTCCACGAAGGCATCCCTCCCTTCCGTGTAGTGCCTAAGGGATGAGCGCGTAAATAACAATAAAAAATTACTCATGTTCTTTCTATCAATTTGCATTTTCTCCCAGGTTCGAACACTTGTTTTAACATTATTATATGCCTTTGTCACAGAGGCTCGCCGAGTGAACAGAGCTCCAGTTTATTACCACTTAAAAATTAAAAAAATCCAGTTAATTCAAGGATGCTTGTAAGTTGCCTCGTCATTAAATTATACGTAATTACAGCTGTATAAAACCTCAAAATTTTAGTCATTATTAAACTAGGAAACGTAAAAAATAGGACAAACGTTTCAAAATATTAGAAGCTATTACACAACAAAATTATCAAGAAAAACATCAGGTTCCAGCAATTAAAAAAAACCTGAAGATATTTATTATTGGTAAATATTTTTCAGACTATACTGACATGCCTCAAAATGGGAAATGTTGTCAAATTCTTTTTTACATGGAAAACAAATTTCAAAATTTCATTACAATAGTAGCTAATAAAGTAACTGTTTCGTTTAAGACTTCATTAATCATGAAGAAGACCTTTTTAATTTCTGGCTAAATCTTTTCTAACATTTTTAGCTCTATATGTAGTTTAAAAAAACCACGTTTCATTTTTCTGTAATAATCCGAGAAGAACTAGATCAAACTAATTCGATAAAATTTTATTCTTTATTGGCTTATCTTAAGCACATATTGGTTGAATAAAATAAGCTGATTCCTATACCCTTCACTGACTTCTTATATGCTTGACCGATTGAGACGAAATGATTTTTTTTTCATCTCCTGAAAATCAATTTTTGGAGTTTACGCTTCAGTTAGCTTCATACCTCCCTAAAAATAGGTTCGAAACACTTTTACTTCGAAAGCTGTTATCAATAATATTTACCTTAAGCATATTTTTGTTTTTCTTCTCAAGAATGCTTCGCCTTATACTTTCCAGCAGGCAACAGTATTGAAAACGCATGTTAAACAGCTTACAGAAGACTTAATTAAACATAGGTTCAAAGTAACGTACTACTTTTAGGATAAAAATATGAATATTTTTCTTCTGTGTGGCGTAGAAGGCAATGCATTTTCCCAAAAGCGTTTTGAAAGCTAAGAGCTATTTTTACAATGATTACATCCACCATTGCATGAAAAAATTGTTTAATATTTCTTGAAAATGTTAGATTATGTATTTGAAAACTGAAATGGGAAAATATAAGAAAGTATTTATTAAACTAAACACTATATTATAACGCCACAAAATTTCCAATCTATACAATAATCGCACAATCACAACCATTTATGATTAAATCAGATGCAGATTTTGTAAACCTCTACACTTTTCTCTCCTTCTGTATTTTACAGTGTTCCTCAAATACCAAATTAAATTAAAATAAATCTTCTTTGTTATTACAGCTAATAATAAAAATGTTTTTCAATTTAATTTGGTAGTCACCGTGTTCCGTTGTAAAGAGAAGTCTTAAAATTGCCAGTACAATATTGATAACTAAGATTGAGGAGATCCTTCATTTAGTATTTTTTTATGATAAAAGTAGAAATTAAGCAGATCTGGAGCTCATTCGCTGTCTAACCAAATTAATTGAGCTTCTCTGAATAGTACCAAAATTAATTTACTATTACTTTTCTGACAAATATTAAACATAAATACGACAATTTCCATAGAGCAATATACTTTATAATTTCGAATCAACATGATATAACTTTAACAGCACATCGCTTTCTAATCTTTCATATTTCTATGACAAAATAATCAATGAAACATTTCATAAGTAGTGAAATTCAGCATTATTGTGTAATAATTTCTATAGGAGAAAAATTCGACTCGCGATAAGCAGGCTTCTTTCTGATTCTAAAAACAATTTAGCATTTAAAGGATTTGATAGCTAGAGATACCAGGTACTTTTTGAAAGCTGGTGAGATGAAAACTGAGCAGTGTCCTCGCCGAGACTCGAACCACAGACCTCTTGAATACGTCTTGAGTGAATACGACCACTACATCACGGAGGCATGCTAAGAAGGCTGGAGAAATACCTTATATGCTCCCCCTTTTAAAGGGCAAGTGGGAAAGAGGGGACCCAATCGCCAAATCCCGGTGGAATCATCCACCACCTTTTTTAGTTCGGGCGCCTTTGTAGAAACATTAGGTATTTTGATGCAGGAGACGTCAAAAGTGAGCAATGCTTTCGCCGGGACTCGAACCACGGACCTCTCCAATACGCGCCGAGTGTGCTGACCACTACACCACGAAGGCATGCTAAGAAGGCAGGGGAAATACTTTATAAGGTATTACATTATACAAGTAGTATTACTGTCTTCTATTATGCGAAAAAATGTGAAAAATGAAATGGAGAATAAGAATATAATTCTGAACCACTGAATCTAGTGCGGTTTTACCCTGCTTTTATGTCACAAATCGCTAGAAACGCAAAATCAGTCAAATGGCCTATCATCCCTTCAATCGTCTATTTGCTGGAACTGCAACTCGAAGTAAAGGCTCAAAATTCCCAACAATTGCACAAAACTCAGAAATATAATAGAAAAATAAACTCTGCTTCTTGTGGTTAATTTAGAATAGAAGTCAAACTGAACATGAAATCCAAATAAATACGCTTTAAATAAGTTTTGGATCAAAGCTTAAGTATTCGAGAAGCAAAAGCAGCTCGCAGAAGCAAAAGCTGATAAATTAAATTCTAACAGTAGGGAAACGTATCAGAGCGACAAACAGCAAATGCTGTCAGTGACTCTGTCTCCAAACTCAAGAATTCATAAATAAGTGGGGAGTAAAATCCGAAGACAAAAGAGAAACACGCCAAAGCAAAATATAAAGTTAACAAAGCAACAACCTTGTGTTTGGTATAGATTTTAAGTCAAGGACACTATCGATTTCGAGGACAAATAGACACATGTCCCTCTTCATAACGAACAAAGGAATCTACAGCCAAGGGAAAGCCGCGGTTGCAGTTATTAGCTCTTACATTTCGGAAAACTATTAGACAGAACATGCAGATAATTAACATTTTTTGGTTAATTGTGATATGAAATGTAAGAACAGTGAAATAATTGGTATAGTTAAGAACCTTGAAAATAAATATTTTCTATATATGGGAACGTTAGCTTCGTAACTCGACTAACGGCTATGAAGAAATTGAGAAACTAATCTGTCTTGTATAATTTTGTAATAAGCGTCAAAACTGAAAAAATAAATTCATATTTATAAAATAATGAATTTATAAAGACTTTGTTTAAAAATTCTTTCTATCAATATTGAAAAATTAAAGAACAATTATTGTTGCAGGCGAAGAAATAACAGATGCCACTTCTGAAAAATACTTAACAACTGTAGCAGATTTAATGATATGCAGTCATCAGTTTCCCAGAGAGACATTGAAATTCCCAGATGAAATTTGAAGCTATATTTTGAGAGCATCTGAAATATTGTCTAGGATTTTCGTCAGTTTTTCTGGATAGAATTAATTGGAAAAATATCTTTTTACTTCCTTCTACGAAGTAAAAAGGAAGTATTGTAATCGCAGAAAATTTCGGGTATCATATTCCAATGAAAATATCCATATTCACAACTATCGAATGCAATTTAGCGATGTTTTTTCGTGACATCTGTACATAAGGGCAGAATAAAGGACTCTTTTTCCCCCAAACGAATTATAAAACTAAATTAAAATGGGTTCAGAAAAGATTTTTACGTGACGTCTGTACGTGCGTACGTATGTATGTATATATTTCGCATAACTCTAACATGAGTAGTCTCAGAACTTTGAAAGTTTGTATATACGTCGGCTATAACTTGTAGATGTGCACATTCTATTTTAGTTGCAATCGGCCTCACCAAACGTATACAAATATATATGTACCCATTCTGTTACTCGGTCCAGTGAGCTCAGAATTTTTATTCTTATACGTTGGTAAATTGCGTATTTTTTGCTTTAAAAATGATTGAACTATGTTGTTCTTAGCTTCCCGTTAAGGTTTTTATGTCGTTAGTAAACCTGCGTGCAATATTTATAGAATTATCAACAATTTAAAAGTTGTTTAAGTTCGGCGAAGCCTAATTATTTTTACGAAGGAAGCCATATTTGTTTACATTTGAAACGTAGCAGAATAGTGGATTTGTTGCCAATCTAAAGAAATTAAGCTTCGCAACAACAATGATCAACAAAGATAACGCCTTCTTTTACTATTGCAAATTAAATCAGGCTTAACCCATTCCGGAATTTATTCGAAGAAATAAGTGTTTAAGATTTACTTCGTAATTTTTAATATAGATATTTTGAATTTTTATGTATTTTTGCCTTGTTGCGAAGCGAGAAACGAATTAGTTGAATGAGAAACATTGAATCGTCTGTGAAAAACTGTTTCTTGTTTGTTTAATTTGTTTTATACGTCGTTTTAGATTCCTTATAGTATTTGAATTGAATTCCTTATAGTGAGAACGATTAAATAATTTTTCATATGATGTAATTTTTTATGCATTCTGAGTTATAAAATGAATGAGATGTAAAGCTGCTAACTGAACCCAGAGTGTCACTTTGGTAAACAAATATAGTGAATTTTAAAGAGTGCATTTATTCTATTGTGGTTTATGCGCTATCGACGAAGTAGATTTAATTGAATCCAATAAGTTGAAATGAAATGCAAGAAAAAATACGCGTAATTTAACATTCCGTACGAGGAAATCATGTGGTATACAGATCAGATTTTGTATTTAGAAATAAGGTAAAATTTGAGAAATAAAAGAACTCTAGGTATATTTTGCGGTTTATTATACCTCAAAAATTGGCAAAGGGTTAGCGGAGGTTGACAGTGAGTTTAAACTTCAGAGAGTGAGGTCAACTCCCGCAAAACGTTTGGTTATTTGTGTGTGTCTTTCTTCTCTTTCCTTAGATTTCCTCTGTGGTTCATCCTGGGCAGCGCGTTTGGTAATGAGACTACTAAAAGATCACTGGGTTTCACCATTAGCAATATGCATTAGATGCAGGCTTTAGTATGCAAAATGTTGTCCGCTATTGAAAATAAAAAAAAAAAAAAAAAAAAAAAAAAAAAAAAAAAAAAAAAAGGGGTGAGTGACCAAAGCTAAGAAATTCAGTTTTAAAAATGTTTTCGAATTTTGTACCTAAATGTATCGAATTTCTTGCATTTAATTGGCAATGGAATGATATTTTTTGTTAATTTGAATTTTATTTCTACTGTGAAATCTCGGTTCACGACTTTCATTCCTAAAGGCCGTTCGTCATCTGGTATGTTCAAAATTTGAAATCGTTTTCCAGACAGGAATTAGTATAAAATGAGTTAATCCGCTCTGGGACCACAGATGATTGCTTACTTAAAATGTACTGCAGTTCCTTGTGAACAAGTTTATAAAAACTAAAAATCGTTAAATATGAGCCAAGGAAAAGGTAAAAACAATATTAAGCAAATAACATAATATGTAAGTAATTTTAACTTATTCATACGAAAGAAAAATAGACGAATTATGTGGATGAACGAAAGTGATGAGGAAAAGAACATAAAGATATGTTATTGCTTACATTTTCCCACCAAACCAGAGGGTGATTGCTGTTCTGGAACATCTTCTTTTACCTTTTCTTAGTGTTTTAGCACCGATCGCCATTTCATTAAAAATATTTCTAATGTGATTCGTTGTCTCTTTTTTATGCCACTTCTAAAGTGAGGCATTGAATTACCATTGAAAATGCTTATCCCAAAGTTTGCTGCTACTTAAGAGAATGATTCATTACAAGAAACGTTTTACCTTACCTCATTTTGCATAAATTTCCTCGGATAAATGAACTAAGTTCGTCGTTGTTTCCATCCTTTTCCTGTGGAAAGACTTTCTCCAAAATCTCATTTTGTTGCTACTTCTAAAGTTGTTAAAGTTCTTCTTCTTGACTTCATTCTCATGGTCCTTTAACAACCTTTTCACATTTTCATTGTTATCTTTCAAGCCAATGGTTTTACCTTCAACAAATGCCTCAAACTAGTGACTGAAGCAATTTCATGAGGTCCCTGAATGCATTTCTATTATGTATCTGCTGTTCAATTATTAATTTGTTGCAAAGGTCAATAATTTTTATTTCATTGTACATTCTTTTGCCTATACATAAAAGATATATCCTTTATGAAGAATGAAAATTCTGTATAAATTGTATACATATTCTATATAGTTTGAAACGGGACCCTCTCATCTAGCAAACATTGTACAGACATTAGGTAGAGACATTTGGGAGCAGGCGCTGTAAAAAATGAGCAACGCCTTTGCCGGGAATCGAACCACGGACCTCTCGGTTATGCGTCGAGCGTGCTGACCACTACACCACGAAGACATGCGAAGAAGGCGGGAAAAATACATTATATACTCCCCCTTTTAAAGTCGACTGGGAATTAGGGGCCCCAATTACCAAATCGTGGTGGTGGAGAATCACCAACCACCATCTTTTAGTTCGAGCGCCAGTTGTAGAGGATTTTTGAAGCAGCAGAGTGAAGAAATGAGCAACGCCTTCCCCGGGATCGAACCACAGACGTCTGGAATACTCGTGGAGCGTGCTGATCACTACACCACGATGGCATGCAAAGAATTCGGGAGAAATACCTTATATACTTCCCTTTTTAAAGGGCGACTGGGGTTTTGGGGACCCAATCGCCAAATCCCGGTGGTGGAGAATCATCATCAACCACTCTTTGTAGTTCGAGCGCCAGCTGTAGAGGATTTCAGAGGCAGGAAAGTGAAGAAATGAGCAACGCCTTCGCCGGAAATCGAACCACGGATCTCTCGAATACTCGTCGAGCGTGCTGACCACTACACCACAAAGGCATGCGAAGAAGGCGGGAGAAATACTTTATAACATGTAGTTTCTAACTAATGAACGTATTTGTATTGAACATTCATAAATGTAATCTTTAAACTGCCACTTAAGACATTGCATTTAAATATTTTTAATTTATGATACTTCTAAACCAAAGATTTTAAAAGAAATATTAATTTTCTTCCATTCTTAATTCTCTTAATTGCTCCGTCTTAAATGCCTTAATCTGTATCACCTTTTTGCATTAAATTAATATGAAATAATAATATATGATGTCTATGAAAGAAATGTGTAACTTCAGTTGCATATATTAGGAAACAACGACAGTTAACAACGTACTATATTTTGGAAGAGAAATAGCAGCAGAGAAAGTTGGCGCAGTAGAGTAAATGGCATTAAATGCCTTTAGAATATATCAAACAAAACAAGTAACAAAGGCTGTAGGAGAAGTAGCTGTTATGATCTGTGAATCAAAATCCCTAACTCTGAAGACATTCAAAAAAATTGTACAGTTTAATAATATGCCTATCCATTGGTTTCTAGTAGGCAAGCGTTATTTACATTTTCGAAATGGCTTTTGTCATGATTTACTGAAGCATAGAACTAAATGAATTTCATAGAACTAAAGAACGGCGAAATTATGCTACGTTTTTCGAAATTTACTACAGAATACTGAAGAAATGTGATATTTCTTATTGACCAGTAATAACGCATTATTATTACATTCCTTTGCGAAATATTTGGCAATCTTTAGGGTACACAGAATGGTCTAGACTGATAGTTCTAACTAAATTTTTTGTTGACTTGTAGAAAGTTATATTGCTGGCAGAGTGAAATATTATATGCAATCCCCCAAAAGTAATTGCGTGGAGAAGGAAGGGGAATAATGTTACGAAACCTGGTCACTCATCTTTCATAAAGAAGACTGTATTATGGCCACATAATAACACAAGCAAAGAAAATTAGTTTTTTGTTCAGTATGTAACTACATTTCCTTTAATGATTAGAGACTTCAAATGTTGTAGTCACTCATCTAAATTTAACAGTTTCTAAAAAAGTAAATTCTAAACTGAATTGCCTTTTACATAAAAAATTATAAGAACATTAATAAATTAGCAAAAACCTGTTTTATTTGGCTCAGAAAATAAAACAAGTGATCCGGATAACTAGAGTTCCAGATAAATGGTGCGAATAACTGAAGCTCTACTAAAATTAATTTTTTGAAATACATCAGTGGTAAAATCATGACTCAGTTACTCTTCATATGCTAATTTGTTCGATCGGTCACTATCTGATGAAATGAAGTTCCAGTAAATCTGAAGGAATTGCTTTTAAAAGAGACATTCAATCAAGTGTTTTGACAAACGGATGAGAAATGCTGACTTTGCAATATGAATTTCACAGTAGTGGAACTTCAGAATTCTTTTAATTTAACCGCTTTTCTTTTTCAAAGATCTAACTTCGGTCTATTTTATTTCTCAACATCACCCTTTCAACTTTACACCACACCAAAAGAAGTATACTAGTTAACAGATGAATTATCGGTGCGCAAAAATTTTAAACCTAACTATGCTGTTCAGATTTCATAACTTATAATTCTTTTTTTATGCACTATTTTGGACATTTACGTTGTTAACGTTGTTAAGCCTTTACATTGTTAATCATTGTTGAGGTTTTTACATTTATATCTTGCTCATCTGCTTGCCAATTTAAATCCCGAATTTCGGACTCTTTAGCAAAAGAGACGTTAACCTACATCGCCTTATATCTCCTTTACTAATTTCAGCTTTTTCTGCTGTCTACCATATCAATAGGAAAAAGCAAAATAAACCGATAGCAAATATGTTTTAAACACGTCGAATAAATATTAATTTAGAAGTAAGACAACAAAAATCAGCGTTATATTTTCAAATTTTCACAGGACTAGTTTCGATGGTTTTACCGAACCACCATCCTCAGCTGCAAAAGCGCAAATGAACGAGATAAGATATAATGATTCGATAAGATAAGGTAAGAAAGCCTGGACAGGAGACAAGCTACTGGCGCCATCTGTTGATGAAACCAGAACGAAAACGTAATTTCTTTAAAGGCTGAAGGCAAAGATGGATAGGAATTACGGTTGTTAACTAGAACAAAAAGATATTTTTGAATGTGAAATGCCTCTAGAAAATCCAGTTCACCAATGGAAGATGTTTTTTGAATAATTTTGGCAGCAGAAAAATTGAAACTGTGATTTCCGGACCAACAATGTTGGGCAACAGTTCTGTGTTTCTTTTTTTCTAACATATGCCTCATGTTCCTTAACGCGAAATTTTAAGGCTCTCTTAGTTTGGCCAATGTAAATTAAACCACACTGGCAAGGAATCCTGTAAATACCCCAGGAACTATTCTCCTGTCCAGGCTTTTTTTTATCTTATCTTATCTTATCTAATCATTATATCTTATCTCGTTCATCTGCGCTTTTGCAGCTGAGGATGATGGTTCGGTAAAACCATCGAAACTAGTCCTGGGAAAATTTGAAAATATAACGCAGATTTCTGTTATTTGATTTCTAAATCAAGTATGTTTTTGTCTTAATATGCCAACTTCTTATTTTAGGATCTACTTTTATGTATGAAATGAATCTTTGCAGATTTGAATTTTAGAAATTACAGCAATTTCATGCAAAATGCATGGCTGATGTATCAATAACTAAAGATAAGTACACAACGCGTGCCATTAATTTTAGAAAAGTTTGCTGCTTTTGAGTTTTTATACAGTTTATAAAAATTTTACAAAGCCTGTTTTTGCTTAGTACCTCAGCATTAAAGGATCAGGAAGATGAAAATAGACTGAAAAATGGATTATATAAAAACTACTGCATAAAGTGGAATAAAATATTCCATTTCCAATAATATTGTAGTATTGTATTATTAAATCAGAGTATAAAGTTCATTATCTTTCAGCTTTTCTATTCATCCTTGAAACTGGGAAAAGTATTTAACAAGCTTTTCAGAACAAATACTTTATTTCACTCTCATTTGCTCTTGGAATGTCCAGTTATATGGTTCCTGTAATATGTGTTGATTAATTCCTATTCCTTAAATTTTGAGTTGGATAATTCATATACTTACCGTTTAATTTCTTATTCCTTTCAACAAAGCTGCAGGAATAATGTTCAAGACGCAGGTAATTATTTATAACTATTGGTTTCTGTGACGTTCTGAGAACTATCCCATCCAAATGTTTTAGGAGGTGTGCAGGGTGAGTCGTAAAGTCCTTGGCAAATTTGAGGCATAAAAGATGTTGGAATGGAAAAAGTTTCGAACAGGAATCGTTCTTCAAAATAATCTTGAATTATTAAGTCTTCAGACAGTAACGGTATAAGTAACTGTAATTGGAAGTAGTTATGTTATGTGAAAAGATACCAGAGTGTATTACAATATAAGTTGCAGATGATCTCTGAGCGCTGCGCGAATAAACAGTGAATACGCCGAAGATGATACGGAAACAAGATGAAAGAGTAGAAAGGTGTAAACAATAGAGAATTTACTATCATTTTCTTCCTTCCTTCCTTCCTTTTTACTGTTTATTCTTTCGTTTTTTAAGCAAATACTATTCCAAACTGAATGCTTCACATTTTTAGTATATTCTCCATAAGGTACCAATGATTAATGATTAATTAATCATTTCAAACCACTTTCTTATTTTAAATTTTAAATGAACGATTGTCTAGTATTGATGTTAAAATTTTCGGTGATTGGAATAAAACGTTATTTTAACAACTAAATAGACCACAGCTTGATTTCCTGACTAATTCATTCTTTACAAAAAATCTTTTAAACGTATTCTTACTTGAGATACTTAAATATCCGATGAATCAAGCTCAAGGTGTTTCTCCCGCCTTCTTAGCCGAGGTTTGAGTCCAGGCGAGGGCATTGTTCATTTTTCACATCTCCTGCTTCCAAATAACTTTAATGACACTACAAACTGAAGAAAAAAATCTTGAAGTTCAAAAGGAACTTCGGTATGAAATAATTATTTAGTTAGAAAAAAATGCTTTTACAAGTTTGTCAGTATGTCTGTAACATAAAATACTTTCTCTCTCTGGATGTTGTCTTTAAATTAAAGGCAACATACTAAAATAAATTTAACCTGCAATATGAAATTTAAATAACCGACACCGACGTATCGGCGATTGATCGACTGTTTAATTTACAATGATCCTTCTATTTCAGACCAGATCAGAATGACTCAAACCAGATCACTTTAAAAAAAGCCGCACGCTTTTTTAGTACGGTTAGTTAGGCAAAGAAAATCTGTAAATGCTTTAACAGTCATTCATATTGGTGATACTTCTGGAATTTTTTTAAATCCATGTCAGTTCGAATAATCCTACATTTTCTTGAGAATGAGGTGTGTACGAACTGAGGGGGAGACAGCACAGCCTGAGCACAGATGTCAACAAAATAAGCACTGTTATTTTACAATGTGTAGTCTACAGACATCCTAAAAAGGAATGGTTGTTTTTAAAATAAAATATTAAGAAAACCTTGACTGTCACTGAAATTAATCTTACCAGATATTAATAACTGAGGTCAGGAAATATTATGCTTCCTTAGATTAATACCAAATTTTAGCTCCAGATGGCGCTGCAACATTGTAGCATTTTATCCGAGTCTCGTGAAATGCTGCAATTCAATAAGAAAGACAACATTAACTCAAATCACAGGAGGTCTTTTAGAGCACATTTTCATCTGCATGGTTTAATCAATAAACAGAGAGGTCAGATCTTAAGAACGGATAATCCTTAGGTGTCCACGATCACTGTCTGCACAAACCTTTATTGTTTGGGCAGCTATACAAAGCAAAAACATCATTAGGTTAATTTTCTGAAGAATATAGTGAATTAAAATTATTGCATTCAAATCTTGAACTAATTTGTGCCTATCTATAAAGGCCTTGAATGATTCATCAGAAATAGCTTCGTTAATGCAAGATGTTGGGAGACATCAATGGACTGATAGGGTTTTTCACTTTCTTGGAGATATATTTTGAAAACCACGCCATTGCAGTACACTACCCACATTCAACCGGCAAAGAAGGATTGGTCGCTGCATTCATTGGATGTGCATCTATGTAATTTTCTTCCTTTGGAGCAAACTTTATAGATGCGATTTCTTGGCAGAACTTCACCGCGCTTGCGGAAATAGAACAAACCAGCTATGATAAACTCCAATCCATTCCAGTCTTTGACGTATCTGGTAATTTTGGATTTTGCTTACAACAAATGATTAGTTCGAATGGTGGATATTTCAAGAAGATTTTGATGTAATTTCCAAAAATTTTCCAAGGATTGACAGTTTCAGAAACTGAAGCAAAGCTTACTGGTGACATTTAGTGCTAACGATAGGAAGCGAACTAAACATAATGCTTGACCTCATACATAAATCTCTTGCAAGAATTATTTTAATAACTGTCATTGACTGCTTGCTATTCTGTTTAAAAAGTCAGTTCTTTTCAGGACACCTTATATGATATTAAAGATATGTTGTTGTTGTGACTTATCTCACACTCTCGGCAGTAACATCAGATCAGGTCTCTGACATCAGAGCAAGCCCGCAAAATTCACGTGACAAGGGGTTAATATTGCGTCTGTCGTTAGCAAGCGTCTTGGACACCATGTAGGTGACAGTACAACTTGACTGAGTTCTGGCCCCCAATTTTGATGGAGAGCACCCCGGGGAGGACGGGTCCGAAGATCTCCCATCCCTCTTCGTCTACTATCAAGCTCTCGAGAGAACTTTCGGCTCGCCGCATATTTAGAAAGCTCCATGCCACACAGACACTATAGATTTGAAAACATCCATGACTTTCCCGGGATTCGAAACCGAGCCCTTCGGTATGGCAGTCAGCATCGCTAACCACTTTCCTGTTTGGTCGGCATGTTAAAGATATGAGTACATTGCCGTATTTAGTGAGCAGAAATAATTTTATACAGAGTATTTAAACTAGCCTCATCTTTAGGGATTCGGAAACTGTAGTGAGAGTTTTATTTGTGATATTAAACACCTTTAATTATTAGCTCTGACACAACTTCGAATGCTACTAAGACTGGTAATTGCATTTTTATACACTTTCTACTTTATCAAAGGCAAAGATAAACTGGAACTGATTTAAAAAAATTCGCTTTGTTTTCGTAAACCTATATTCGTACTAAAAACCCGTTCTCATTATCCGTCTCAATAATCTCGAAACAACCGAATCATGATGCTATTTTGACTGATTTAGACACCATTTTAACTGATCAATTGTTATATTCAACATATTTACTTCAATCATATTTCACATATTATCTTTGCTTACTGCATACATTTGTAGCACTTTATGTGAAACATTTTCTAACGTTACTATGTTTGGAAGTGCTTGTAGTACAGTTCAAAATCAATGATAAATGAGAGAGGAAAACTTAAATTAAAAGGGATCAGAGTTCAACGTTTAATAGCAGCATTTGAATTGTTCAAGAGGAAAGTTTTAACCATTTTGAAAATCAAAACAGCATTTCAGTCAGTGATGTAAATTACTATATGGTGAAATGCTTCCTTGAAAAGTATCCCTAAATAATTCACCTAATTACTTCTATTGTAAGCAAAAAAATTCTGAGTGATTAATTAGTCCATTAGTGAAGCGCATATCTCAGAAAGAGTTCCTGACACCTGTTCGATGCAACTGCTTACGGAAGCAACATAGGCTCTGAGCAACGATCTTATATTGCTTTGCTTTACTCCATTAATGAAAGTCGGGCTGCATTCCCTCGGGACTTCCAGCTTCTAAAGCTCCATAGGTAACCCTAAAATTTTAATTACATAATTCTGGAAATGTTTAGATCGGCTTAAGTGCACTATAAATAGATTATTAGAAAGCTCTGTGCTTCAATGAAACTTATCCAATAACTGGAACTAGTAATCCATTACACTTATTGTTAGAGATCAAAGCAGGAAAGAAAATTGCGTTCGTTTTCATTTTTTTTTGTTGGCAACATGAAACCGCCTGAAACTTTAGTTTCTATAAAACAATTGCTTCCTTTTTTAATCATTTCTTTAATGCGCGCTCTGGAAGCGCATTTTTCATTCATTTATCGACACGTTACTTTGTTGTTCCTTTTAGTCTGATGAATTGTGATCAATCTGAGGAAGGAAACACCGGAAAAAAAGGATAAACTTGAAGAATAAAACACGTTGGAGCGGAAAAAAATGGTGCCCTGAAGAAAAGTTGGAAACGAAAGAAGAAGAAAACAAGAGCATGGCATAAAAAGATAATAAGAGTTGTATACGTATGGAGGGAGAGAGGATGCTTTTTTGGGGTGGACGGTGCGGATATAAATTAAGAGCGATGCGTTGGTGGTCTAACGTTTACTGACGTTAGACAGAGTATAGTTTACGGAGATAGGGGTTTAGACAAAATTGCAACAGAGTATTATGGAATAAAAAGAAGTGAATGAAATTTGCTATACTATTTTATAGATTTTGTTTTCAAACTTGCTTGATTAAACATGTAGCTTAACTCATTTTCTAGAGTAATTTTCTAATTCTGTAATAAAATTCAAAAATAGTCACAAAAGCTATGGATATATTAAGTTTTTGCTAGTTTTAGAGATACCCATGGAAATGAAAGTGCTCAGATTTGATCAGTTTTATGGGGAAGAATGAATGCATATCCGTATTTTCAGACTTATATGCCTACCTTAGAAGCGGATTAAAATTTGTAGTTTCTGATTTGTGAGAAGTTCTGAAACAAAACGCAGTTATTGAAATAAATTTACGCATTAAAATAATTACATATACTTTTGTGTTGCGTTTTCAACTAGATAACCAATTGAGTAAGTTCCAACAATTAAAAATAATATAGTAATGTTCATAAACAAAAATAGGCAAAATCTAGCGCTATTGAGCACTCTTCGTTCTTACCTAAAATTGGTGTTATGAAAGACAAAAAATAAAAACTTTAATGTGTACACCACATGACTTCCTTGTACGGAATATTAAATTATACGCATTTTGCATTTCTTTTAAACCTATTGGATGGAATTAAATCTACTTCATCCATAGCGCATAAACCACAATAGAATAAATGCACTATTAAAATGCACTATATTTGTTTACTATAGCGACATTGGTGCTAGGTTCACTTAACAGCGTTACATCTCATTCATTTTATAACTCAGAATGCACGAAAAGTTATATCATTTGAAGAATTACCTAATCGTTGCCACATGTTCTATTCAAATATTGTAATAAATCTAAAACGATATATAAGAGAAATTAAACAAACAAACAGAAAGAAACAGTTTTTCACAGACGATTCAGTATTTCTCATTAAATTAATTCTGTTCACACTTCGCAACAAGGCAAAAATACGTAAAAACTCAAAATATCTGTATTACAAATTGCGGAGTAAATCTCAAACACTTATTTCCTCTAATGAATTCCAGTATGGATTAAGTATGATTTAATTCGCAATAATAAAAGAAAGCGTTATCTTTGTTGTTGCGAAGCTTAGTTGCTCTAGATTGGCAAGAAATCCACTATTCTGCTGAGTTTCAAATATAAACAAATATGGCAGCTTACATAAAAATAATTAGACTTAGCAACACTTTAACAACTTTTAAATTGTTGATAATTCTACAAATATTGCATGCAGATTAACTAAAGACATAAAAATCTTAACCGGAAGACAAGAACAACATAATTCAATCATTTTGAAAGCAAAAAATACACAATTTACCAACACATAAGAATAAAAAACTGAGCTTACTGAGCCGAGTAACAGAGTAGGTTATATATATATATATATATACTTTTGGTGCGGCCGATTGCAACCAAAAAAGGAGGTGCACATCTACATGTAATAGCAGTCCTATATAAAAAATTTCAAAGTTCTGATATTAATCATCTTCGAGTTATGCGAGGTACATGCATACATACGTACGTACATATGCACAGACAACGGGAAAAAATCTCTTCTGAATCCATTTCAAATCAGTTTCATAATTCGTTTGTGGAAAAAGAGTCCTTTATTCTGCCCTTGCGTACAAATGTTACGCAAAAACATCGTTAAATTGCAGTCGATAGAATCAAAATGGATATTTTCGTTGAAATATGGTACCCGGAATTTTTCGTCATTACAATACTTCCTCTACTTCGTACAAGGAAGTAAAAATGACGAAGTAGTTATTTAGTTAATGCAATCACATAAATTAAAGATATAGAAATAAAGTTTTCGCTTGTTAGCTCTAATACGAAGAAAGAAATATCTTCGCTATTAAATTATAATGCACTGTTACAGAAAGGTAAAAGATATTTCGGAAATAATATTAAACTGTATGTAATTCGTAAATTTATTAAAAATCTTTGAAAATCTCATCATGTAACAGATTAAGTCTTAGAAAGATGTTTGCAGTTTCAATATTAAGCAAATTGCTGTTAGCATAGTTTTTTTAAAGTAACGTTTCTAACAAATAGTTAAAGGAATATATTTAACTTATATAAATTAAAATTTTGTGATGTTTCTCTTAGTAATAAATTTTAAGTATTTTGTTAATAGTAATAATTATTTCATTGCTCACCTCTTTATATTCGTAGCTAGGCTATAAGGTATTTTCCCGAGCATTCTTAGCATACCTTCGAGGTGTACTGGTCAGCACACTCGGCGCGTATTCGAGAGGTCCGTAGTTCGAGTCTCGGCGAGAGCATTGCTCATTTTTCCTCTCTCCTGCTTTCAAAAATACCTAATGTTTGTACAGTGGCGCCCGAACTAAAAAAGGAAGTGCATGATGATTCTTCACCACCAGGATTCAGCGATTGGGTCCCCTAATCCCCAGTATATTTCTACCGCCTTCTTAGCATGCTTTCGTGGTGTAGTGGTCAGCACACTCGGCGCGTATTCGAGAGGCCCGAGGCCCCGTGGCCGGGCGAGGGCATTGCTCATTTTTCATCTCTCTCGCTTTCAAGAAATACCTAATGTCGCTACGAGGTGATTCTTGATTTTAAAAGTAAAGGGTATATTAATTAATTGCAACCAAATTGTTTAATGAGAATCTTGAAAGTTAAATGCTATAAGTGAATCTTTTCCCCTGATTTTATGATTGAACGATTCAAAATGAAACCGACCTTTTATGACATATTATTAGCATATTATGAGTGAAAATAAATATTAATTTATTTCAGATAAATTATTCTTGAAGTTATCTAGATTATTGCTGCGATATCTTATTAATCAAGAAAATATTCTTTACCATTAATAAACATGCTGCAATGATCAGGATTTGTATAGCCAGAAATATTTGGGGCATAGAATGATTTAACAAAGCTTCTAAAATAAGCTCAATAAATTCTCAACGAACTACTGAAGAGGTAATGAGGCTGCTTTACATACAAGGTGGGGAAATTAATAAAAACTCTAGATGTTGTTTTCAGACTGAGCCACTGATTTTACAACAAAGCTTTAAGAAATTTATTTGAAAAACTACGAATTTAATGATTTTTACCCTAATATTGCTACTCTTCAGCATTTTACAAAAAAGTATGCCAAATTATTGAAAGAAGTATGTGGCTACAGAATAATAATGCGTTGTGTGCAGTAATATATTTTTCATAAATATAACAAGATTCATAAGGTTATAATAGTGTTACGGATTTGATATTTATTTGGCTATTTATTTAGAATTGTAATTAAAATTGCTTTATATTTCCAGTGCAACGCAGACGATTTTTGAAGAGAAAGCTACGTCCCCCCCAAAAAAATAATAATAATAAAAATAAAAAAATAAAAATAAAAGAGCTCGTGCATTTAATGTTTAATAAATAAATATCTCGTAATTACTGTTGCCATCCAGAAAAATCGAGATTGTTCTACTGATAATTAAAAAGCTTATAAAAGCCGAATTGAAACACCTCATCTCAGTTGTTGTTGTAGTTGTAAACGCACGCAACAGTAGTAAAAGCTTTATTGTTGTTGTTGCTTATGTTCACTTGTCTGAGGTATAGTCAGCCGAAGCCCACGAAATTCCTTGTGGCAAGGAGCACAAGATTACTCCTACCATTGGCAACAGCCTTGAGCACCTTACAAGTGATAGTGCGATTTAGCTCAGTTACGCCCCCAATTTTGATACAGAACCCCTCGGGGTAAGGGTCCCCCAGACGTCTTCCTCTACCATCAACCTCTCGAGAGGACTTTCGGCTCGCCGCATATTTAGAGTGCCACCATACCGCACGGACATTATGCATTTACAAACATCCATGCCTTCTCCAGGATTCAATTTCAGGCCCTGCTTTTCCAGAGTACTTCATATCAAACGAAGAAAGCGTTTAACTGTTATCGAGTGTAGCAGATAAAACTGTTTTCGAGTGTAGCAAGATAAAAGAATTGCGTGACTGATTGTAGAGTCATTTAGAAACACAAAACCTCAGAAAATGTCCCAAAACTTCCACAGAAGCCTGAAATCAGCATTTAATTATAAAATATCCTCATTTAAATGGATTTACTAAAGTAACGGAAGCAATATACTTAAATAAATTAATTTCAATCCCGTTGTTACACAGTAACCTGAAAAGTAGCTATATCACCTTTTTTGTAGGATTATTTTCTATATATTCTTAGAATTGTTTAAAATTATACATTTCAATTAGGGGTAGTAAAAGTTAGTTCACTGCGAAGAAAAATAAGTCTGAGTTCCACGGAGTTCAGTTTGCTGGAGACTTTTATTAATCTGCAAACTTAGTTAATCACAAAATTTTGAGCATCCAGAATTTTTGCATTCAAAATCATGAATGCCCACAATATTCATGCCAAAACATCATCTGAGAGGCATAATAATGGGAGAAAAATGAAACTTACTGGCAGAGCTAGAAGGATTTAAGAGGGTTTTTACCTTAAAGAAACTACGGGACGAAGGTGATTGCTGAGTTTAATATGCATCTGTAGAACACAGTTCAGATATATAAAGTACGATAGAAACTGAAAAAACAGAATATTTACGACACAACCGCTATCTCAAAATTTTTTCTTTAAGAAATAATGCAAAACGGAGGTTACAGCTGTGGTGGGAACATAAAACATGGAATATTGATCAGTAAGAGCAAATAATGTTTTTTGATACTTCAGCCTTCATTCCATTCCCCACTTTAGGACGACTTTATGTGTAAAGAACACCAACAAAGTCTTACATTATAGATTACCTGCTTCCTACAGCAGAACATGATGCTAGTTCAGTTACGGTTTAGACACTTGCGCTGTGGTTTTCAGCAAATTCAACTATCAGATTATAAGAAAGAATAAATAAAAACGTCTATGTAGCCATTTTTAATAATTGTTAAAAATGCGCATAAACTGTTTCTTAAATGTAACTGCATTCTTTACGAACGCTGCTGCCTATATTCCCCGAAGTTAGATTATTCATTAAGATTTAAAGAACTTGACGTTACACATTTTCCCCGACTTGACAATTATAAGACTTGTTAATCATAGAACAATTGTGGTGTGTGCTAGAAAACAAAATGATATGCCACATCCCTCTCCCAATACAGCGCTCAAGGAAATGGGGCAGTTTCTGATAAAATACGTATAACTTTTGTTGAGAATTAGTATGCCTTCATTCTAAGAGGAATTTAAACAGTTATGGTGCCACAGATGATTCTATGCCCTGTTAGATACACATTTTTTCATTATTTTAAGCTTTTCCATTATTTTAAACGTCTCTACTTATCAGTCTGCTAAGATCTAACTAGCTGAAAGTAATTCAGCAGCATTCAAATGAATTTTAAGAAATTTTCGATGCTATACTTGAATAATTTCGTGATAGAAAACACGTGAGCAACTGCAAACAGGTAGAATTACGTATACGTGTAGTGGAATGAAGTGACTGTTTAACAAATTTACCTATTCAAAAAGGTTTATTTTCTCTTACCATTGCTAGATTACGTTAATGAAATAAAATGCAGGAGTAATATTAAAGTATCATTTCGGTGCCATGTAGTAAAAGCTTTTTTGACTTTCTCAGGCTCATAAATTACACATAATTATGCTCTTTGAAAACAAATATATGTATTTCTTTGTAATTATTAATCTTTAATTTATTATGGTTGGAAAATTGCACAAAACGGAAGAAAATAACTTACCAATATGTTTAGAGAGTATTCCATGAGATGCGAGGTTGATCAACATAAGATCAACTTAAGAACAAGGTTGATCAACTTAAGAACAAGATATTGTGCTGACGTCTTAAAAGTTGGCGAGAAAATGGGAAGGAAGCCAATTTGGTTTCATTAATAGTTACAAATGCAATAATTTAAAAAAACATTCTCTTACATTATTAAGTTACTTTAAAGCTAATACATATATATCGATATTCTAAAACTTAAGAAGGAACATGTATACTCTGCACACACACAGGGAGCAAAAGAAAAGTACAGTTTTATAACTTCCGTTCTACCTGACCGATTGACGAAATTTAATTTCCATTGTCTCGAAAAGTGCAACTTGGATATATATTAGATTTATATATAGCATTGTTTTAACACAGTTATTGACATAAAATCGGATTTTTCTGAAATGGCATAACAGTTTATTTTCCACATTTCGATTCTGTGAATAAAATTACGCCTAAAGATTAAATTTTGTATTGATGAGAAACTTAATGAGAAATAAAAAAAAAACTTTGCTCACTTTTTTCAGTTTGGGCCAAGAATAATTCACTTGGAAAAATTCTTAATTTATGATACATATTTTCCTTTCCCTTTACTTGTGCACGAGCTTAAGAAACGGTACATCGTTCCTTGTTTCACATAATTTTAATATATATATATTACGGTGAAACACCGAAATCTGGAGAATGTCGACTTTCACCGGTGAATGTCAACATTCACATAGTCGCTTGGTGTATGTCCTAAATATTTTCCAAATACTCTTATTTCTGACTTACACCAGTAAATGTCGACATTCACCATGCACTAATGGTGAATGTTGAATATATGAGAATATTATATTTTCTTCTTCGTAATCCAGTCGCGAAAAAATACACAAGTACTTAAAACACACAATACATTCAAAATGAGAAAGGAAAATAATAGAAGTTAAAAAACTTAACTATACAGTACGTGGTAAATGAGAAAATAAAATAATAATAATAAAAAACTTACTAAATTATGTGATTCAAATCTGATAAATTGCAATAACTTAAACTATTATGAGACTTTGAATTGCACAAGAGGCTCTTGCTTTTACAACTGCATTTATAGGAAACAACCAGTCGCCTCTCTTTTCGACCTACACCAGAACATATCTGTGATTGTCGACATACACCGGTGAGGGTTCGAATGTACAAGAATGCAATGCTATATTCGATCTTTCACCGACGTATTTGGTGAATGTTGACATTCTCCGGTGAAAGTCGACATTCTTCAATTTCGGTCTTTCACAGTAACATATATATGTAAAAAATATGGAAGGTTTCAGATTTTAAATAACGTCCAAAGGGGCGTTTTTTAACATTTTGTGTGTTACCATTATTTCTTAAATATCATGTTCTTCGCACTCAAACAAACCATAAAATTCAGTTCAATAGCAATATCGCAAAATAATTTTAAAATGAGCATATCTTTAGAATTTCGGATACACAGTTCCGCGCGGTTTATATAAAAGGTATTTTTCTCCCTCGTAGAGTGTTACCATTGCTCGCTTTTAAATCGTTTGAGTTTGTTCATCAAAAATTTATTAAAGTTTTACAAAATATGAAATAGATAATAAAACAATTTCCAAATTCGGGCTTCCAGATGCGCATATTCCGGTGGAAACGTACGTTATTAAAAATTGGGTGGCTTTAGCTATCGTTGTTTTACCACATTTTGAGATATATTATACATTTATGCAGATTATTCATTATTTAATTTCTTTAAATATAACAGAGGGCTGCAATATTTTGTGGCAACAGTTTGAAAAGTGATTCAGACTTTTAATGTTTCCGACGCAAAATCGCAAAACGAAAACAATAGTCCTTCAGAGACAAAGCCCCTTTAGACTAAAAATACGTAAACCACATTTGGCGTTATTATCGCTTATAACAAATATGCCAAACTTCAAAATGAGCCAAGATATAAAATCACGAATATCTGGAGAAATTCTAAATAAAAACATCTAATTTTTTGCCTGTATACGATGTATTTTGGTGATGGTAAAAATTTGGAAATTGTTTTCGAAAAATTTATAAAAATACTGAAAAATACAAATTTTAAAAACAAATAAGAAAATATCTGCGAATTTTACTTGGATTTACCCTAAATTTCGAACTGTGAAAGAGGAATCAAGTAAGTTTAATAAAAAAATAAGAGATATTAGTAAATCTATACCAAATTCAATTAATATATAGGAACTAAAATTTTGAAAGCTAATGTCTTAAAAACTACTCGTACGATTTTTACAAAACTTGATACTTTAGACTAACTTGAGCTGTAGAATAGGAATATGGAAAAAAAATCGGTATTTCATTTCACAAAAATCTGATTTGGTGTCAAAATACGTATGTTGGAACAATGATATATGTATGTATATATATATATTCTCATTTGCGCTTTCGAGATATGTAAAACACATGTTAAATTTCGTCAGTCGGCCGAGTAGAAAGGGAGATATAAAAAACTGAACCCCTTTTTTTTCTCTTCCCTTTTTTGTGCACTTTTTTACACTTTGCAATTAAATATCAAATTAGACACCAATTTTTGAAAAATATCGGATTCCTATTCGCCCTTTATAAATCATATTTTATTACTTAATACACCTGAAGAAATACTTTGACACAAATGTTTTTATTTTAATTAATTTTAATTTCACATAGTCAATGTCATTTTTCTTCTACAATTTTTTTTCCTCAATTTTGTTTCTCAGAATCATTCAGTTACCTTTCACTTTTCTCTTATTACATCTGCCATTACCTAATTTTGTTACAAAATATTATTAACCCTTATTTTCGCTCTTAGGTTAGTAATTTCATTACTTCAATTTTCTCTGATTTTGTTTTATTTCAGTGGGGATTTGACAGAAAAAAGCGTCATTAATATTTAATACTAAATCTTGAGCTTAAAACAAACGTTTTAGTCATTTCAAAATTCATTAATTATTCAAAACTGTTTAGAGTTTATTAAAAGCACACTGTTTTAAATTTTTAATTTTATGACATAAGATGTCACTTTCCTGTCTTCACCATTTAATGCATATTAGTTAAAGTATTTTAGTTATTTTAGAAGTAAGAAACTAATTAAATTAGAATGTGCTTCTACTTTTTTTTTACATTTCATTATTAATTAAAGGAATTTTATCTATATGACAAAATAATTGTTTGCTGTTGGGTGCAATTATATTTCATCTTGAAACTTGTATTTATCAAATTTGCTCCTAAACGAATATTTTCATCCAAAGATGAAGAAGTCATATAAGCTGACAGTCATAAAACTATTTGTATGATACCAAAATATCTTATATGTTGTTTATGTATAAGGTATTTTCTCTCTTCTTTCTGCATGCCGTCATGGTGTAATTGGAAGCATACTCGACGCGGATGCGAGAGGTCTAAGGTTCGAGCCCTAGCGGGGGAACTGTACATTTTTTACCTCCCTGCATAAAAAAAAAAAAAAAAAAAAAAAAAAAAAAAAAAAAAAAAAAAACTAATGACTTTACAAGTGACGCCCGACTGTGGCCCTTTAAAAGAGGAAGTACATAAGGTATATTCTCCCTCCCATCCGCATGCTTTCGTGGTTTAATTGGGAGCATACTTTATCCATATTCGAGAAGCCCAAGGTTCGAGTCCCGGCGAGGACCCTGTGCATTTTTCACTTCCAACAAGGATTCGGTGACTGGGTCCCGTAATTCTCTGCGACCCTTTAAAAGGGGGATTAATAAATATATACTCCCTCCTTTCCGCATGTCTTCGAGGTGTAATTGAAAGCATAATCGAGAGGTCCAGGTTTCGAGTTCCGGCGAGAGATCTGCTCATTTTTAACATTTCATGCTTTAAATAAAAACCTGATAACTTTACAAGTGGTGCCCGAACTAAAAGTTGGTGGACAAAAATTCATCACCAACAGGATTTGGCGATTGTGTTCCCTAATCCCCATTCGCCCTTTAAAAGCATGAGTGTATGCAGTATTTTCTGCTTTCTTCCATTCTGGTAGTGCACTCGACGCTTATTCAAGAAGTTCAGGTTCCAGTCCCGGTGAGAGCCCTGCTCATTTTTCCCGTCTCCCGCTTCATAAAACTTAATGACCCTACATATGTGTAAAAAATTATCTTCAGAGGAAACTTAATCATAAATTAATAATAGTACCAGAGGTATTTACATTTTGTTCTTTTCGAATCTAAAATAACTAGTAAATAAGATGTAAGATGTAAAATCGTGAAACATTTTCAGTTATTGTAAAAGCATGTGTTTTTGGTTAAAATCCCTCATTTTATGAACTTTTTATTTTCTTATTTTGCTAAAATTGTTACTTATAAATTAAATCTAGCAAACGGAATATAAAGAAAAGAAATGAAATACCCTTCTTATAAATTTTATGCAAAATATATTCAGAGATGAAATGAAATCCCGATTTTCGAAAATAAATTCAAAAAGAAAGTGAACAGATGATTTGCAAAAGGAAAACCAAATAAGGTAATTATAAAAATTTGAGAAAAATAAAATTTTTCAATATAATGAATAAAGAACTTGTGAAAATAAAATCAGCCGTATGCAACTTTTTTTTCTGGAGAAAAACAAACTGAGGAAAATGAAAGGGATGAGAAAACTGAGGCAAATGAAAAGAAACTTATTTGCTTAAATTTAACTGTCACATCTATTGATTTTAGTTGCAGAAAATGAGATAGCATATTGCTGAATTATACAATAGCCATTAAGAGCCTTGCATCTGTCACTGAGAAGGCAAATGTACTGTACTGTAAAATATCGCGAACTCTATTTTTTTCGATAATGAGTTAAAATTTTGTAGCTAATAGAAAGGAAATCTGAAATAAATAAAAATAAAATCAATGCAAATTGAAAATATTTCAGAAACTTGATTAGAAATATGGCAGTAAATTAACCAGTCATTAAAAATGTCTATAGGGGTTTCCACTCATTACAGAGTTGCTAACAGTTTATTAAAACTAAAGCTATAAACAATGCAAAAATGATGTGAAATAGTATATTCAGATACCAGAATTTTGCAACAGTTGTTTAAAATGATATCCGTATTTATTGAATTGAAAAACTCTTTTTTTATAAATTTACTTCTGTAACTGAAAATTAACTTTTGTAATTTTGAAATGCGAAATCTTTAAATCTTACTAATCGAGAGTAAAGGTTTCTGTTTTCAAGTATTTATTTTAAAACACCTTAATTTTTTATAGCCCAAAGGGGCGGAAGCCCAGAAGAACTGTTAGCCCCAAAACGCCATTTGTGGAGTTTCCCTATAAACATCAAATGTATTTACCGAATCTTAATCTTAGAGGTTTTAGAAACACTGGCGCACAACACATAAGGAATAAGAAGTATACAGAATGAGGAATTTTAGTGTAAAACCTCTAACCGTTTCCCAGATTTGCATAAGCGTGACTCACGTCACCATTGGAAGCGTTTACCCATCACTGCGTTTTAACTCCTGGCCAACACAACCCCACTAGGATTTCACAGAACGTAAAAAAACCATAATTAGCCCCAAGGGCCCAATTTAGTTCAGAAGGGCTATTAATTTCGTTTTGGCATTTTGCGTCGATTCACTATAAACGGCGAATCACTTCTTAAATTGTTGCCACCAAATATTATCACCCTGTTTATTTAAAGAAATTCAACAATGAAGAATGTTTATGAATGTATGTATGTTTCTGGCATTGTGAAAAACGACGGTACCTAGAGCCATCAAGTTTTGAATAACGTAATCCTTCATCCGAACATGGGCACCTGGAGGCTGGAATTTTCAATTTCGAATTTCTTTTATTATTTATTTCATATTTACTGTGATTCTACTGTGATTCTCTCAAGCGTGGTGCAAGGAACAGTTCTTTGGAAACAAGAATCTACTCAAGCATTCTAGATTATATCTATCTACATCGCCAAATACCTGCCTATATGAAAAGGACTGTTAAGCAGGATCAACTCGCGTTGTATCATTCTAGTACAGTTCATACGTTATCCATCGTATAAGTTCATTAATGTGTTAAAGCCTGACACGATACGTTCATCCATGCTGTTAAATCTTAAGAATAGAAGACACTGATTAAATTTTTACGTTGATTTTGTTTTTCAACTTGGTGCTGTTTCTATTTCTTTTGGATCTACACCCATCACTGCGCACAACTCTCAGGATTCTTCAAAGTACACAAAATCTTCGAATACAACAGCTGTTAAATTGAATTTTATGTGATTTAAATGCAAAGAACATGATATTTAATAAATAAAGGTAACACACAAAACGTTAAAAAAGTGCTCCTTTGGGCGTAATTTAAAATCTGAAAGCTCTTAGATTTTTTTAATAGTCATTAGAACTGCGCCATTATAAGGGCCGGAAGTGGTGGCTATTTCATTAAGGAAGCCCCTAACAGGTGGCCACCATGGCCTGCTATGAAGGAACAGACAGTTACAATCATGCCTTCTCTGGCTTCGAACCGAAGCCCATCACTACGGCTGTCAGGATAACTAATCACTATACCGGCTGGACGGCTGAAACACCTCAATTAGACTTTGTAAAACACCTCAATTAATTACTTTTTTTACATGAACGGACTTATTAAAACACTTCAATTAATTACGTTTTTTTATATGAATAGACTTTTCCATTCGGAAACATTTCCGTTTGCGAATTCTTTAAACAGATTTTGTAACAGATGTGTCTCTAAATTGAGTATTTAATCAGACTTTCCTTATTTCAAATTATCTAAAGAATAGGAAATACAAACTTTATATGAAAATACAATTTTCCACGAGAATCTTCAGCAAGCACGCTTTATGTTGATTTATTGTTTCAACTATATTCCTTAAACAGAGCAATTAGAAAGTCACTACAACTATTTTAACAATAAAAGTAGGTAGTCCAATTCCATTTTTCGGTTAACAAATTAGAATAAATGGTAATAAGGTTAAATAATAGGACCCTTGGTAATAAATGTATACGTTTTTTGCGTTAATTTAATTTAAAATAATTAGTTATGATAACTAATTAATTACACTTCATTTTCTAAAGTACTGGAAAAATACTTTTACTAATATTTGTTAATGTTCAGATTTCTCATAATGTCATTATGTTATACTGAACATGTAATCGAAATTAGCTTTTCTTGCGTCATTTTGCAGAAAACTTCGAAATGACGTCAGAACAAAATAAGTAAATACATTAATCAAACTAAGTAATTACATTTGTCTGGCATACTTAACAGAGGAAAAAAATATTTAATGATTTTAGTGTCAGTTGTGTGTTTTTCACAGTTCGAAGATGTAAATTTCCCAAAAGAAGGAGTTGAAATTTTCTAACATTTATTTCAAACTGCTGTTTACCTTCAGCAGCATATACATTAAACAATTAAAAGTATTAAATTATATTTAAATTACTCTCGTTTGAATAATTTTGGATTTTATATTTAAGTGAACGTATTTCAAGAATGGAAGGGACTCTCTGTATATATTTGTAGAATAATGTTTTTAAAAATCATTAGAAAACCGGATATGTAAAGTTTAAATTCAGATGAAGGGCATTTATACATGAAATTTTCACAGAATGTGTATTAAATGTAATACAGGTATATGTCAAATAATTTTTTAAATGAAAGTCGATATTATTTGATCTACTAAAGTTAGTAAAAGTTTCCGAAAATTAATAAAATGTAGGTAATTAATAAAGGTAATAAAAGGAAAATAGCTTTTCCGTTTAAATGACTTTGTTTTGTTTAAGTTAATCGAATAAAGAATTAGTTTAGGCAAAATTAAAAGTAAAAAAATACAAGAAATTAAAAATAGAAGAATTTTCCTGTCTTTCAAAATTTCTGTCTACTTCTATGCCTCTCGAATTAACTTACACCTTTTCGTTGCCCTGCGTTGGCAACATGCTTTTGGATTCGTCTGCGATGGAATAGATCGCTAGAACATTTGCTTTACATATATTATCATATTATCCTATAATTTCTTTTGATATTTATTCTTTCTGTGATGTTTTTATGTATTATTTTCGTTAATGAATAATAGCACTTTAATATGAATAAAATAGTAGTAGGATTTATTAAAGTAATTTAGAATGGAAAGCACTCTTTCTATTTTCGGCACCATTCGGACATCGGAAAGTAAACAATTTTGTTTCAGCTTATTTTCTGTAATTTTGGTTATTACTCTGATGATGAACAAAGCCTGATAACACAAAATATTTTAAGCCACAGCTGAAATAAAATACGTATTTGAAAGAATTCTTGGTTTTATTTAAACTCTTTTATGGTTATTTATTTCTTATTCATATGTGAATGAGATTATACATGAAAGATAACTTAAAACCTGATCAGTGAATCTAAGAAAGAATTAAAGTTTATGTTAATGACAATTACAGATCTACAATGAAATTTTATTAAAATAAAATATAAAAGGAATTAAAAAAAATAAAAATGTAAAAATTTGGAATTAAAATTATTGAAGATAATTCCATTGTACTAAAATTCGAAACTAATATGTAGCAAATTTATTTTCCTGCATTTTTATAACTAAAACGTTTAGAATTATATAAAAAAATCTTCATAATTAGTTAAAAATACGTATTTGAGTGAAAGCAACCTTTATGTAAGTCTGACTTATGACTTTTTTGCACGTGCACGTGTTATGAGTTAATATTCTGTATTTTGAATAATGAAGGTGTTCCTAAATAGTGGTACTACTAATATTTCGCAATAAAAGGTAGCAGCCACTGGTATGTTTGCAACATGATTTAAAGAAAGTGCAGATACAAACAATAACTAAGGACTTCATTAGATTTTCTTAAACGCTTTGTCGTTTTAACATAACGTTAAATTTAATTACTGAATAACAAATAAACTTTATATCTGAAACTTTGTAGAAACATCTAGCTAGCGGAAGGCAAGTAACTAGAATCAAATTCTCAGTATAAATTTCTCAAAGTTTTCTGAATTTGTTCTCCTGAAGGAGGCTATTAAACATATAAAACTTCAAATTTTGAGAAACTGTATACTTTGAATAGTTTCTACACATTGAGCCAGTTTAGATTATTTTTCTCCCTCAGGAAAAATAAAAGGAGGCCCAGAAGTTTGTAAGGCTTATCCTAATTTTATTAACAGTTATTTTAAGTTATGCAACTGTCCTATCTATTCCAATTTCGGCTTACAATTTCCTGCCAGAATGTAATTTCAGAAATACAGTGAATGCAAATGAGTAAGAGTACAATTTAAGTCGATACTTCACCGACTTATACAGAGAGAGAGTCTGATTTTCCTGACTAGCGCGCGTTTGCCATTTGGCTACATTCTCTCTTAGCTACTATGCTCGGCCATACTTTAGGCCCTTGCTTGGCTTCGCCGATTTAATTAATATTTAGGAGCCAACTACTTAGAATTCTAATAGCTTCGGCTATGTCTTTGAGATAGCTTTAGTTAAGCTTAGTTTAGTTTAAATTCATAATTATTTAAGTTCAAGCCCAAGTGGAGGCTTTGTGTATACTCCAAGGTAGGAGTTGATTGTATTTATTTTGAGAAATAAAGGGTAGTTCACTCTTCTTAAGTCTTACGTGTTTATTCACACACAAGCGCTTATTCGGTTGTTAGTGTTCGTGGGGTTCTAAGTCTGAACTTTTGAATTAAATAAGTAAAACTCCTCATTTGGCACCCGGACTTGTTCTTAACGAACCATGCCGCTAGGTACTGAAGATTTCTCGTCCCTCCCACCTTTCAGTTTCCTCAGCCGCAACCAAACCCTATAGAGGAATTCGGATTTATCATGGAAACGATGAGAGCGGCAGTGAATCCAACAGTAACTTTTCATGGAAGAGGATATCTAATGACCTTCCTGGAGCAGCTAGATCTACACTTCAGATTATATCCTGTCAAGGAGCCGTAGAGAATTATCATCGCTACGGCTAATTTAAAAAGTCAAGCCCTCAGCTGGTACAAGAATGGCAAGAGTTTGTTGGGGGATCCAGTATCCGAAACTTGGGAAAAATTAAGAATTCCGTATTGAAAGCATTCCCAGTTGTAAGAGACCGAGCAAGACTGGAATCAGAATTATTTAGTAAATATCTAACTAACTTCGACGAATTAACAGATTTCATCTTAAGGAAGATCCATATTGTCAAATTATTATATGGGAAAAGGCCCGACAATGAAATTATCGAAATAATTTTGGCGCGGTTGCTTCCATTTATTCAGTACTTTCTTGAAGTCAGAAATCCACACACAAGGGAAAGCTTATTCGAACTAGCTGTCAAATTTCAGAGTAGGCGAAAGGCTGAAAACGTGCGTGCGAAGAATTTTAGACAGTATTCAAGGAGCAAGACAGTATTCAAGGAGCAAGATAGCAAGAGCTTAATCAAACTCAACGAAATTATACCGCAACTGAGCGGGAAACCCTACACATCCTATCAGCTGTGCAAAAATATCGTGTGCACTTTGGAAGTGCCCTGATAACTATGTATTCAGATCACGCGGCAATTGGTCGCCTATACTCCGATAAAAAGTTTTGGCCCCGGCTCATACGTTATACACTAAAACTGCAAGAGTTTTACTGAATAATAAAACACACGCCGGGGAAAGGAAATATTGTTGCAGACGCACTGTCAAGAATAAAGATCGATGAAGACGGAAATACAATTAAATGTACGATGCTAACTGCGAAAATAATTGAATCCCGGGAAACAATGATTACCGAATTAAAAACGGGCCCAGAATTTAAATTTACGCTTATCTGGAAGATCCGGAAAATTTCGAACATGTAGACTTAACGGCTATTCGCAATAGGACGGCCCAGTATGAAATTATCGATAAATTGCTCTTTTACACGAAAACAACCAACGATAATCAAGAACTGCGGCCGGTAGTCCCAGTGAGTCTACGCTTAAGTATCCTAGGGGAGCTCCATAGGAGGACATCTTGGTCTTAGGAAAACCCTGCAGAGGGTTCGCGAAGCGGTGTATTTTCCGCAGTTACACAAAGTTGGTACGGCGTATGTCAGGTCATGTCACGTGTGTCAATTAACTAACGATGTTAATTACAATCCGGCTGTGTGTTTAAATAGCATAAAAACCACTTTCCCAGATGAATTGGTTGGCATTGATTTGCTTGGTCCCTACTCTAGAACAAAGATTAATAAAAATAGATACTTGTTAACCATCGTGGATCATTTCTCAAACTGGGTGGAAACAATTCCCTTAAACGGGCTTCAGCAAAAATTGTAACAGATTCGTTTTTAAATAAATATGTTTTAAAATACGGGCCCCAGTAAAAGTAATATTAGATAATGGTAGGCAATTCGTAAGTAAGTTATTTGAAAACTTGTGCATAGGCCTTGGCATACGCCATCTAAAAATGGTACTTTATAGACTGCGATCAAATATTGCTGAACGCGTAAATAAGAATATAGTTAAAATCATTCGAGGATATGTTAAGAATTATCATGACCGTTGGGACAGCTGTGTCAATGAAATTAGGCTTTGCCTTGAGAACAGCAAAACATGATACCACACAAAAAACCTTCGCAGAATTATTCCTAGGAAGAAACATTTTAACGCCACTGGATAAGCTATTTTTCGTTCAACAAAGACAGGACGAGTTTAAGTTGAAAGATATACAGAAAATTATTAATGAGGCCATCAAAAATTCTGATGTGGCAAGGTCGAAACAAAAAGTATATTACGTTAGAAAGAGACGCGACGTAGAATATACGATAGGACAAAAAGTATTTAAAGTTAAACATTCTTTATCATCCGCACCCGAAAATAGGGTAGCCAAATTTGAGCCCAAGTTTGAGGGGCCGTTTATTATAGAGAAAATTTACGGTTTACTTAAATTTTCTACGGTTTACTTAAAGGAGGAAAATGGACAGCAAACAATTGCTAACATGGACCAGCTTGAAACCGTACTATAGTCGTATGGATTTTCTAGTCGTAAAAGATTTATTGCAGGTTCCTGGGAGCGCGCCAAGAATATTAATTTCGCTGTCACCTAGCAGGGATCTCTCAGCAGCAGGAAAAAGAAAACAACTGGAGAATACTGAAGAAAGGACCGCGAAACGAACGCAACAGCTGAACAACAGAACGCCAGAACTGAAGTACCTCGAAAGAAGCCACAGGAACGTGGGAGCCAAGATCTACGAGAAGGAAACGAACCTCCGAGGAAAGAACCATTCCTTTTCAGGAAACCAAGAAAATCAAGCGAAGATTGAAATATCCCGAAGGAAGATCCAGTTACTAGAAGGCAAAGAGGAGGCCGGAGTTCCAGAACCCTCAGCCGACGAGAAAAGCAGGCCAATTCAACGCTCGAAGAACGAAAAGAAAGGAGAGACCGGAAGTGAATACCAGCCGCCGGAGAAGATTGAGAATTCAAGGTTTAAGATCCCCCATTTGGCAAGAATTCTGTGAGAAAAGAATGGGGGATTATAGAAACCTAAAAGATAAGTGAAAACGTTCTTTGTTTACTATTTTGCATTGAAAGTTCGATTTATGTCATGTATTTAAAGTTGCTAAATACTGTTTAAAGCAAGAAATTGAATTCGCAAGTTTGCGAGAATGTAGTTGTAACTATCTGTTAAACAGAGAAGATTTTGGAATTGGCAAGTTGGCGAGAATTTATTTTGTAAATATCTTTCTTTTGAGAATTCTCAAGTTACGAGAAACTAATTTGTGAATATGTTTAGTCGAAAGACTTCAAGTGTGTTAACTTAAAGAAAGATTGCAGCAAAACTTTGTAAATTTTGTATAGCAACTATAACGAATGATGTAAAATGAATTTTAAGATATTGTACGTTAAAATGTTCGATTGAATGCAGAAATGCTAATGTCATCTTTTAAACTATTGTAAAAGTTAAACTTGTACAAATGTAAGTTTTTGTCAAGAATGACTCTAAATACCGTGTATAAGAGATGAATTGAATGAAAGTATAGATTGAATGTGATTAAAGTTAGGCTCTCCAGCCTTCACTTCAGATTTAAATTAAGTTTCTATATTAGTACATTAGAACTAGCTTTGTGTTTAAGGAGGTCTGGAATGTCTAGTTTCTAACAAATCGTAGCCGTTGGATAGTTGGTAGTGTATCTTTGCTGAAATATAACAATAAAAAGCTCGTTTAACTCAGAACAAATTCGGGAGAGGTTGCAGGGGGGAGAAGATTTAAAGTTTGGTGTGAATGAAAGTGTCTGAGAGCCAAAAATAACTTCAATAATAGGATTATTGTAGCAAAATAAAATAACTTGCGAATTTGACTAATATAGTTTCCTTCCAGAGGAGTGGCAGGATCAAGAATGAGAACCTGGTCAATAGAGAAGAAGATGCTTGTCCCAGTCAATTTGTCAAAAAAATTGGGAATGTAAAATTCTTTAGATATTGTGTAAAGTTGGCCCTAAACATGAAAAGTTTTAATGATTTTTTATTATTGACGAATTATTGTTTAATCTGATCAATAAAATTGAGCTTTATATTTTGCTTAACGGAAATAAAATTACTTTTTAATTATGCAATATTTGTTGGAATAATGCGCAATATTTGCTAAAACGAAATTCCGTGATTTTTATTGTAATAAATTTTTAAAATAGGATACTATTCCAGTTAGCTTTGATACCCGGAGTTTTACTGTGTAATATTTTACTATTACAGTACTTTATTTAAATATGAATAAGTTAATCGTATATTTCGCAAAAAAGGTATGGCTATATTTGAATTCAGTTTAACTGTATAATTTGATATACCTAGTTTAAATACGATACAAATATAAAATTTTAGATCCTTGCTCTCTTTCTGTCCGAAGATCGTGACCTACAGATAGATTTCAGCTGTTTTTCATGCATCCCGCAGCAAGCAGTGTTGTTACCTGGCTTGGCGATCTATTACTCTTTAATGGGTTTGGCTGGAAGTAAACTGCCAAAGCAGTACGAGCCTATACAAACTTTGCTTAGAAACTTTTCTTTCCAGCTGCTCAAGATACTTACTTACGATATGCTGGGAAGACATTTCTAGGGCACGTCTTGCATCAACGACCACCTTATGTTCCCTTCTAATAGCTGCAAACTGACCATCTTACTTTCCTCTTTAGCTCTATCTTAGGAATTTTCTGAAAGATATTTAGTTATATTTATTAAATAAACAAACAGTTAAAAGGCTGAAGATGTGAACTTGCATACTTGAACATTTATTTATTCCAACATTTGGAACTGTGAGAGATATACTTGATAGCAAAACATTTTGCACTAATTTATTATATTTGTGATTTGAGTTTTTAAGCAAAAACTTCTGTTACAATAAAGCTTATGTTTTGAATATGATTCAACAAACTGAATTAAATCGACAGGAGGAAATTTCTATTTTATTTTATGTATTACATGCTTGGAAATAAGATTAAAACTTTCAACTATTTAAAACATTTAAGTTCATTTTAATTGTCCAGTGACATGCGTGCAATATAAATATTCAAATCTATGCCTTATTTAACGCTTGGAGTTTTATACATGAATTTATGAACCCACATTACATATGCATGTAAACAAGTGAAATGATCTGATGATCTCTATATTTATAATGTTAAGATCATTAGAGGTGGTCATTAGAGTTATGAGGAATGCGGGGCTAATGATACACTTGCCTCAGGTGAAAAATGAGAAGGGATGTGAAAGTAAAGTATAAAACATTATACTTTATTGTTGCATGCGTACGGGTTCGTAATGGATTGAATGCACAAATCAATAAAAAGTTAATAAAATTTATTCTTATCCCCCCCAAAAATTAAAGAAATGCAGAATTTTCCTCAGAGATATTCGTACAATATCTCACAGTAGTTATATTTAAAAGTACTAAAACGTTGAATAGAACTCAATTCAAAACAAGCTAATCCGATCTCACCGCGAATTCGTTGCAGTCAATAACAGCACTAAGTAAACAACTACAGTTCGCTTAAAACAACTGAATTGAGATGTTTCCTCCGGCTTTTATAAGCGTTTTAATCGTGCACGAGAACATTCTGGTATTTCTAGATTTTTTGGATAGCAAAAGAGTACAATTACGAAGCACCTATTCATTAAATGCGCGTGTTCCTGTATTTTAACATTTCCGGCGTGGCTTTCTCTTCAAATAAGTCTCGTGCTACATTGCACGGGGATATTGAACAATTTTAATCCTAATTCTACTAAAAATCACAAATTAAATACAAATTCTGAAACACTTCCCCCTTTCCAAGGACTGCACGTCCCGGGCAGTACAATCCCTGGACAGAAAGTCAAACTTAACACTAAGACAAAAATGCAATAATAAATATTACATTACAAACAACATAAAAAAAACTACAATAAGTAATTTAAAACAAATCAAATACACTCAAATATTAAATACAAATCAAATTTAGAAACAAAAAGAACCATGGTCTTATACTATTTACATTATATACACTCCTTACTATGGCTACACTAAGAAGTTAACTTGTCGTTATAAACAACTTTGGGCTTAGAATTCGATGACTTAAAAAGTGAATCCGAGCCACAATGTCGTTCAGCCTGTCTAGGACTATGTGCGGACCATCCCAAGGTGACTGTAATTTCGAACAGAGTCCTTTCCGTCGAGTCGGATTCCACAACCACACCTTGTCCCCTTCGTAGAATCATGTAGAATCTTCGTAGAACATGTCCAGTAGCTTTGGTGTCGTATCTTGTCTTCATCTTTTCCGTCGCCAAGTTGGCTTGCTTTCGTGCAAAGTTGTGCACCACTTCAAAACGGGCCTGGAGTTCTTGAATGTATTCCTCAGGTGATGAAGGCGTATCCAGAGAACGGCCAGAAAAAAGATCACATGGCAGATGAAAAATGACCGAAGAGCATCTGAAATGAGGAATAGCCGGTAGTCTCGTGAACAGCACTGCGGTAAAACAGTAAAAACAGTGGTAACTTCTTGTCCCAAACCTGTTGATTTCTGGAAACCATTAATGAGAGGTTGTTAAGGATAGTTCGATTAAACCTCTCTACCATGCCGTCCGACTGGGGATGAAAATGCGTGATTTGCGTTTTGTCAATGCCACATTATTTCACCCTCATCTTAAAGCAGATGTATTTCTAAGTATACCTGCAAAAAACTAGATTTTTTTATTCAAAATTTCTGAAGATATACGCGAATTTACAAATTAGCGCGTTTTGAAATTTAGCATATTTGTTCAAAGCGATAATACCATCAAATGAGGTTTAGTTTGTTAAAATTATTTGAAAGTAAGAACGACGTGACGTTTTTTCAGCTCATGCACAATGTAAAAAAGGAGAGAAAAATAGGCTGCCATATATTAAGAAATTTGCCATGATAAATTCTTAAATTTTTTCTTTAATTTCTCACCAAAAATTACAAAATTTAATATTTAGGCATAAATTAGTAGAATCGAAATATGGAAAGAAATTGGCATGTCATCTCAGAAAAAGTCCGATTTTGTGTCAAAATACCTGCATTAGAACAATGCTATATATAAACCTAATATATCTCCTAAGTCGCACTTCCGAGACATGAAAAACGCAATTTGAATTTAGTCAATCGACGCAGTAGAACGAGAGATAATAAAGTGTCCTTTTTTTCCCCGCAGTGTACGTATATTTATAAAATTTGTGTTTGCAAATTGTACGAAATTTAAGTAATCAGTACAACTATCTTAAAATGAAATTTCACTTGAAAGCTAGAAAAATGGGTTAGATGAGGTTATGTTATTGAGGTTAATTGATTAAGGCAAAATACACAACAGCTTTTTGCCTGAGAAACAAGTGTTGGAGTTTTCTAACCTAAGTGTTTAAGTTTTAAAAGTTCAATATCAAAAGAAAGTCAAAATTTGGATAACCATTCTAAATCACATGAATATGGTAAATATTGCATGGGAGTAAAAGTCTGTGACATACAAGATAAACAACATATATACTGTAAAACCTTTGTGTTCAAATAAACAGTAAATAGTTACCAGATAACTCCAACAGATGATTAAGTTTTGCGTTGTGTTAGAATTTAAAATACTATTGTGTCCAGTGTTCTAAATTCAAAAGTGAAAACATTACAAGAGATGTTAAATTAAATATAGGATTTATTAAGAGATAACTGACTTAACACAAATTTTTACATAGCTGGTGGTGGTGAGGTAACAAAATAAAAGTAGAAATAAAATTTTCATACCGAGTTTGACAATGGTAAGGGTACATGAAGATACGTGGATACAAAATCATGGCAGTAGACGTCAACAAAATTTTCTTGGTTTGCCATTTCACTTGCTTTCTAAGGAGAGAAAAAAATATAATAATTAGTTATTGAAATGTTTGGTCATTTTCGTCGCCCTCCATAGGAGCTTTTCTCTCATCCATTTCTTCCGACATCGTTCGTTCTCTGATAACGCAGACAGCAACTCTCGTGGCTCCAGATGGTACTTTTCTCGTCGTCGTCCACTTCTCTCTCTCTCCGCTCCAATCTCCGTCTGTGTCTCCTTCCGTCTGTGTCTCGTAGCTAGCTCCCAGCCTTTTTACTCCATTCGCCAAAAATGCTCGTTTGGCGATTTTAGATGGTAAGAAAACAGCCAACAGCCCGGCAACCCCAGGGGAAAAACACACAGGAAGGTGAAGCCAATGTAGTTCGAACTCCAGAAATTGGCGAATAATCGCTGATCCACCAAGGTCAATTACCTCTCAGCAGAACTAGCCTCGTCGAGGGGTCCCACTCCAGCATAGAAAAAGCCTGCGAGTAAGCAAAACACCCCGTCCCCTCGACCTTGACGTAGTGTTCGTAGTGTTGGAATTACCCTCTCCAGCAGGGTGCAGAAGTTTCCCATGAAGACAGATGCTTCCCAGACCACTGTCTGGCGGGTGAAGAAATCGAAAACAACATCATAAATCTTGATTCTCCAAAAGGCAACGGAAAAAGTTTTCGAAAGAATATGGTATTAGTTTTTTTTAAATACTAATTAATACTTCAATGGAGAAAAGTACATCAATTAAAATATAATAATTACGTAGATAATTTTCTTGGGTTTATTACAACACCAAACACGACCACCATAGTAAGGAAATAAAAATTACTTCAGTTAAAATATAATAATCAAGTATGAAAAAATTTTATGTTCTCCACAACACCAAAACGACCACCATAGTCAGAAAATATGGATCCCAAATTTAGCAGAAAAGGGGGCACATTAAAACTTTAAACACCAACTTGTGTAAACAAAACCTTAGAAGAACTTTAAAAAAATGACCTTAAGGGTCAACTTAACAAGAGATTAACATTAACAACCAAGTTAAGAAAAAAAATATTAACTAAACAGAAATTTAAATAGTTAACCAACCAAAAGAAAAGAAGAAAAATTAATTACTCAAGCGACTTAAAAAAAATCAGGATTAACCAAAACTGTCACGAAAACAAATTAAATGACAAGAATTACTTTTCAACAAGCCAAAGAAACTTAAGTTCAACTACAAAAATAAAAACAAATTAATCTTTATAAATCATTACCTTTAAAACAATTTAAATCACAACTGAAATAAGTAATACATAACAATCCTCCTGAATATGGTAAATATTGCATGGGAGTAAAAGTCTGTGACATACAAGATAAACAACATATATACTGTAAAACCTTTGTGTTCAAATAAACAGTAAATAGTTACCAGATAACTCCAACAGATGATTAAGTTTTGCGTTGTGTTAGAATTTAAAATACTATTGTGTCCAGTGTTCTAAATTAAAAAGTGAAAACATTACAAGAGATGTTAAATTAAATATAGGATTTATTAAGAGATAACTGACTTAACACAAATTTTTACATAGCTGGTGGTGGTGAGGTAACAAAATAAAAGTAGAAATAAAATTTTCATACCGAGTTTGACAATGGTAAGGGTACATGAAGATACGTGGATACAAAATCATGGCAGTAGACGTCAACAAAATTTTCTTGGTTTGCCATTTCACTTGCTTTCTAAGGAGAGAAAAAAAAATATAATAATTAGTTATTGAAATGTTTGGTCATTTTCGTCGCCCTCCATAGGAGCTTTTCTCTCATCCATTTCTTCCGACATCGTTCGTTCTCTGATAACGCAGACAGCAACTCTCGTGACACCTTCAGATAGTATTTTTTCTCGTCGTCTGCCAACGTCTGACCCCCTCTCTCTCTCCCTGGTGGCTCGCTCCAAGCCTTTTTCTTCCCTTCGCCAATTCTCGTTTGGCGATCCTAGATGGTACAAGACAGGCCAATTGCCCGGCAACCCCAGGGGGAAAAAAGCACACAGGAAGGTGAAGCCAAGTAGTTCGAACTCCTGAAATTGGCAAATAATCGCTGATCCACCAAGGTCATCAACCTGTCAGCAGAACTAGCCTCGTCTTGGGGTCCCAATCCAGCATTGAAAAAGCCTGCAAGTAAGCAAATCACCCCGTCCCCTCGACTTTGGCGTAAGGTACTGCAGGTTGAAATTACTCTCTCTGGCAGGGTGCAAAAGTTTCCATTGATGACAGATGCTTCCCAGACCACTGTCTGGCGGGTGAAGAAATTAGAAAACAAAATCATAAATCTTGATTCCCCAAAAGGCAACGTAAAAAGTTTTCGAAAGAATAAATGATTAGTTTTTTTAAAATACTAAATAATACAAGACTGGAGAAAAGTACTTCAATTAAAATATAATAATCATGTAGGAAAAATTTTATGTTTTCCACAACACCAAAACGACCACCATAGTCAGAAAATATGGATCTCAAATTTAGCAGAAAAGGGGGCACATTAAAACTTAATTAAAACTTTAAAAACACCAACTTGTGTAAACAAAAACTTTAAAAGAGCTTTTAAAAAATTGACCTTAAGGGTCAACTTAACAAGAGATTAAACATTAAGCAAACAAGTTTAGAAAAGTATTAACTAAACAAAAATTTTAAATAGTTAACCAACTACCAAAAGTAAAAGAAAAAAATTAATTACTCAAGCAACTTAAAATCAGAGTTAACCAAAACTGTCAAAAAAAATTAAATGACAACAATTACTTTTCAACAAGGCAAAGAAACTTAAATTCAACTACAAAATAAAAACAAATTAATAACCTTTAAGTCTGAAGCAGAATTAAGTTAAATCATTCAACTGAACTATGTAATACATAACACAAGGAAGGCCTATATATCTATATGGTAATATATAATCTATATGGCAAAAAAGTGAAAGTTTACTCTCATCTGGAAATGAAGCCACGGATATTCTATTCTGTTTAATGACAGATCAAACCTGCTGTTTTGAATTCTTAGTTTCTGGTTCATCATCGTTGAGAAAATACATTTGAACTTTGCTCTACTGCTTAGTAAGCTTCTTTACAGACTACTTTATATCTACGCTTAGCTTACATATGGGATTCTTCATTTTTCGTTTGCAAATATTACGTAAACTCGAAAACCCAATAGCGTAAACTCGAAAAATCAAATTTGTAATTAAATTAATACATATTACAACTTTCTTTTCTTTCCGCCGACGGCGAGACAGCTGACCCACTGCAGCAGTTCGCATATCGACAGGGTGGCCCCGTTGAAGAAATTAACTTGCTACAAACGTTTCTGGATTGCAGGCTACCCAGGCCGATGCTTCGTGGTAAGGCGGGAAAACGGCTGTGTTTCAGTCCTTTTCGAAAGTCCACAGCTGGGTTAGTGTTGAGGGGTGCAAAAAACAGTGCAGGACGAGTCAATGGTTCAGGGATTGAAAAAGGTGTAGGGCGGATGAGGGGAACATTTTCAGTTGCCACATATACAGAACTAGAGCTGGATAGATACAACTTAAGGACTCTAAATGGGCTTCAACGTGTTCTTGCATATAGTATGGCTGACATGTATCATTATATTTGCTGACATTATATTTTGCTGCCATGTATCATTTGATAAGCTTGTGGATATTACTCATTTCCTGGTAAGAATTTTCCCCGCATTCTTCCCTGCACGGATTGAGAAATGATATTGAAACTTAATATTTTTTTCGAATGACTGTGGACAAAGCGGTAGTTTTTTCAGTGAAGCAATGGTCGATTTTATTTTCGAGATTTTTCTAAGTGCAATAACTGATCCATTATATATAACTCTTTGTAGTCACAATTCATTGAAACTATTCAGTTTAAAATTTATTATCTAAGAGGTTGTAGTATTTTCCGCAGCTTGGAGAAGCTATTCACACAGTTTCTCATTAAAAGAAAATTCTACTACGTTTCCTGACGCTTCTAATGACTGCAAATAGTGTGCAGATCGAATTAAGAATTTACTAATTTTGAATTTTTGTTAATTTTCATATTCGTTTTTTTAAGCATTCCTAGGACATCTTTAGATATTTTTGAAACATTTCTGAAATATCTCATAACCTTTCTTCCTGTACTTATATCCAGATTTTAAACTTACAAAAAGTACTCAGTAGGAAAAGAATCTGTCATTTCTATGAAAATGATGAAATAAATGAAAATTAAGAACATATTACTCAGATGAGATTATAAGGCAGTATATGTTAACCTGAATTAGCCAAAAGGATTCAGTCTTTCAATTTTGAGCATGATAAAAATGGATGTATGGTAACACTATAAAAAAAATCTAATGTGTACATCACATGACTTCTTTGTACGGAATAATAAATTATACGCATTTTGAATTTCATTTAAACTTATTGGAATAAATTAAATTTACTTCATCGATAGCGCATAAACCACAATAGAATAAATGCACTCTTTAAAATTCACTACATTTGTTTACCACAGCGACATTTTGGAGCTAGCTTCACTTAACAGTGTTACATCTCCTTCATTTTATAACTCACCAGAATGCACAAAAATTATGTACATCATCTGGAAAATTACTTAATCGTTGCCACATGTTCTATTCAAATACTGTAAGAAATCCAAAACGATGTGTAAAAGAAATTAAATAAACAAAACAAAACAAAAAAGAAAGAGTTTTGCACAGACGATTCAGTAATTCTGATTCAATTAATTCAGCTCTCACTTCGCGACAACGCAAAAATACATAAAATTTAAAATATCTATATTAAAAATTACGAAGTAAATCTTAAACACTTATTTCCTCGAATCAATTTCAGAATGGATTAAGCATGATTTAATTCGAAATAATAAAAGAAGACTCAATAATAATAAAAGAAGAAGCAATAATAGAAGAAGACTAAAAGAAGAAAGTCTTTGTTGTTGAGAAGCTTAGTTTCTCTAGATTGGCAACAATTCCAGTATTCCGCTAAGTTTCGAATGTAAACAAATATGTCCGCCATCAGAAAAATTGATTAGGCTTAGCCGCACCTAAACAACATTTAAATGGTTGATAATTCTACAAATATTGCATTCAGATTTACTTAAGGCGTAGAATGCTTAACTGGAAGATAAGAACAACATAATTCAATCATTTTTAAAGCAAAAAATGCACAATTTACCAACATATAAGGAAAAAAACTGAGCTAACTGAGCCGAGTAGCAGGGTGGATATATATATATATAAATTTATATACTTTCGGTGCTGCCGATTGCAACCAAAATAGGAGGTGAACATCTGTATGTTATAGCACTCCTATATACAAAATTTCAAAGTTCTGAGGCTACGTGTTTTTGAGTTATGCGAGGTACATACATACATACGTACGTACGCTCAGACGCCACGAAAAAATCTATTCAGAATCCATTTTAAATCAGTTTTATATTTTTTTTGGGGGAAAACGAGTCCTTTATTCTGTCGTACGTACGAATATCACTCAACATCCTTGTTTTGCATTCGAAATCGGTCAATATAGATGTTTTCGTTGAAATATGATACCCGAAGTTTTTCGCGATTAGAATACTTCCTTTTTACTTCGTACAAGGAAGTAAAAAGCAACGGCATCAGTAATAAATGATATGCAGAACTCACCTAGAAGCTACAAATTAATTGCTTCTTATGGAATGAGATAGTATTTGATGCGTAGTTTAAGTCAACCGATTCCATTTGGAGCTTTTACTGGGCTTTAGTGTCTAGATGATATTCGTAATGTATTCTCCACCTATTCCCGCAGTATTTCATTGAGTGTTAAATTCAGAATGTCACAGCATCACTGGCTATTAAGACCTTGGACATGCTTGGGAAAGGCGATTTACCTATGCAATTAGATAATTCTCTCAGCCAATGCCGAACAGCGCATGTTGGGTACAGTGGTTTTACCATGGGAAAGGTGATGTACTGAACGCATTTCGATAACACATTCATCTGGCATAACTTACGAATAGTATATTTGTTATGGTGATTAAAACTATATATATATAGACTTATATAACAGAACAAAATTTCACAGCATGAGAGAATTTATTAAAAGTTTCGATGAGTTTTTTAAAGTTTACAGACTAAACACTTGTCTTATACTATTTTTCTTTAAATTTGCTTTACGTGGTAAAATGAAGTCGAACTCAAAGAAATATTAAAACTATAAAAATATTACTCACATGTATTTTAAAAATCTATAAGCAGTATTCATTTTTCGCTTTAGGGCGATATAACTGCACACGCTCTGAAAAGAACAAGATGTGTAATTACGTGTTCCTAGAAAGAAAAGAAGATGCATAAATATGCAGGGTGTTTATAAAGTCCCGGACCCATTTTGATGTTTAATAGCTCATAAAATAATGAAGATATGAACAAACTTATGGCATTTATTGATGGAATAACTTATATATTTTCCTTTTCAAGTTTGAATATCTTTACTTTTGTAAATATCGTCTGCGCGTGTGGTTAATTTCAGATAATTTCATTTTCCAGTCTAAATATCTGTACTTTTCTAAATATTTTCTGCTTCTTAATTACATTTTTCTCTCTTTTGTTTTTGGCAACTATTGCAATGTTATGTTTACTTTTGATGTGTTTCTTCTAGTACGTTTGTATGTGATGTTTTATCAACCGGATATTAAGGAGAATGCATACACCACAAGAGAAAGCGCAGATTTTATGGTGGTTTATAGAAATAGTTGAATATCGACTTGATATTCTCCTTGCGACGAAGGTGGCTCACGTGGAAGTTCATTGACAAGGGTCATAAAACTTCTTGAGTCTATCTAACCATTTATGTTATTAAGTTTAATCTATCTTTATTATTTTATGAGTTATTAAACATCAAAATGGTATCTTTATTATTTTATGAGTTATTAAAAATCAAAATGGGTTATAAACACCCTGTATATTCTTCGGAAGAAAACTTGATCCAAAAATGTGTCATAGATTTTTATAATAAATGTGATTTATAACTGCGCATTCTTCGAAAGAAAGTTTAGACTTTAGTTTAAATACATTGGTACGTGACTATATTCATTTCTCATTATTTCAGGATTTTACAAAAAGTATGAAAACCAGCAAAATGTTTTATTTTTTGTTTGTTGTAAACAGACTTGTGAGATTTGCTACACGTACGTAAGTAACGAAAATTCAGACAATCATTTTTTTTCTTTCTTAAATTTTTACAACAGGCACTTCCATTTTCGGCATTGACCACTCCAAAGGACGGAAGTTGTGGCCATTTATTGTGGAGGCACCTAATAGGCGGCCACCGTTACCTCCTATGAAGGGACAGATAATTTACATCCATGTCTTCTCCGGGATTCGAACCTAGAGCCTTCAGTATAGCAGTCGGCTCCCCTAACCACTATACCGTCTGGGTAGCAGGGAGGGGGGAATCAAATTACTGTTCATAGAATCAAGTTATTGAAAATGATTTGAATTTTTATTACAAAGTAAATGTGATAAACATCATGATATGGTCCATTCTTGTAATTTGCTCCGCATGGCTAATATAATATTCCCTATTTTAGCAGATTATGTTAATTCATAATGTCTCGTTATTATATAAAGGCACGAAAGAAAAATTATAGGAATTAAATTTTTTTTGAAATGCTGCTGAAATAGCCTCTTATTACTGCCTCGCAAAGACGTTATTGTATTCATTCATCACTTTTGGCTGCACGAAATAATGGTCTGAATATGTGCTGATGATCAGCAAAGTATTATAAGATTTCTTATTTATTTTACTGCTTTATGTTTTATTGTATGTAAAAGAACATTGCTACAGATGTAATAAAGAAAATTGTTTAAAAAGTAATTTTTTTTTATATTTCTTATAATATATTTTATTTTTGAACTTTTTTATACAATTAATGTAATAGGTAAAATAGTGTCTTTTTACATAATGCGATATTTTCAGCATAAAATTTATAACTCTATGTACGCTATGATCTACTTTAAAAATGTAATGTAATGGTAATAATGATATTTTACTGTGACATACAGATTGTAGTCTCTATATGTATATTTTTATCTGAATGGCAATGTTTTCCTTCTAAATCGTTAATATTGGCTTTATTTATACTATTTTTATATTCTAGTATGAAAAGCAGTAAGAAACATCGGAGGTTTCAGAACTGAAACGTATTTTCTGGACAGATATTTAATTTCATTTCAAAATAAAAGCTCAACTTTATGATTTGATAACACAGGTATTAGTTTTATTCATTTAATGTAATTTTTCTCAACTAAACTTTCCACAACGCAAATATTTTGTGCCTTCGTTATTGCTTTTGAAATTCTAGCAAAAATATTCTTTTTAGCGAAAGAGTAAGATGAAAATTTTTTTCCCTGGCAGACGATCAAGAATTGAGTTTTAGGGATTTATATTTAGTTTAAATAACCAGTTAAATTGAGTTTACAGCTCTTTCCTATAACCCTTCATTCCCCTAAATTGTCAGTGCCAGAATATTTAAATTTGGTAACGTGCGTAAGGAATGTAAATTCTACCAGCGGGAAAAAAAGTTTAAATATCGAATTCTAGAAGGGAAAGTTGGAGAAAGTCTGGGAAAACTCTGAGCGTGTTGTAGCGCAAGTTTGCTTAGCAGTTATTGCTGGTTACACGTGGCTTAACAGCTATTATTTTGCTGCCACTAAACTCATCTACGCTCTGTAGGATACAGGATTGTCCGAGCCTTGTAGTTTAATTCTACTACATTTTAATAGCTTCAATTAAGTTCTACTGTTTCAGTTTCCTCCCAAGCAGAGGCGTAGTGTGTTAGCATCGAGTTGACGCATTGTAAATAATCTAAAGAGTGTAATAAAGGGTAGTTTTAACCCTTCTTCTGTGCAGCCAATATTCTCTAGATTTCACACAAAAGATAAACAGTAGATCTCTACAGAGTATTAAGAGTCCTAATCAGTTTCAAAATTCGCCAATTAGAATTGGCAAAGTAAATATTACCCGTCTTTTTATATAGCATGAAAAGCTATTCCTTTATAAACGATGAGTCTATTAAGATTAAAATCTTGTTTAAGTTAACCTGAAGAAGAACGGCTTTAATTTCAGTAAAGTAGTTTTAAATGTAAATAAAATACGTGGCTTCAGAAGTTTAAAGCATAGGAATTAAGTTCACAAACTTCTTTACCCTTTTAACACTGGCTATTGTGTTTAAATAAAATAACGAACGCATTTAAAATTTTAAATTGTTATCTAAATTTTATTGCGGATTGTTAGCCTTTAATAACGAAAATATGAAAATATCTATTAAAGTGTAAGCTTTTTACAGAAATGAATTTTTGGAGGGAACGATTTAAGAAGCGTGTTTTTACAAGTAAGGTAAACATTTTATACAATAAAATTGAAAATACAAGTTTAGAATGCATATTTAAGTTTAGAATGAGAGAAAATACTCACACACGCATAAAAAAAGTCTGAACGGCGCCTCGAAAGGGCTGTTTTAAAATTTAGTATGGTTTATTAGTAGAGATTATCAGTAGAGATGATCTAGATGCAATAGCGAAAAATTCTATAGGATAACCAAGAAGAATATACGTTTAGATTAACATGGAAACGTTATACCTTTTTTGTATATTTCTATTTTAAATTAGATATATTATGAATTAAAAGCATTTTTATTTAAATCAATCGGATTGAAAAGTAAAAAAATAATGCTGTTAACTCCATCTATTGCTCTTAAATAGCTGAATTTACTGATCAATAATACACAGATTAAATTTGAAAGAAAATACCTTAAATTTTGCCAAATGGAAACAGACTCGAATGAAAAGGGGAATGAAGTATTTACGGCAGTGCACGACGCAACATTGCATTTCAAAACTAGTGGGCTAAAAAAATGAAAAAAAAAATGCCGGTAATTAAGAAAATACAAAATTGCTGAAAAATTCGCAAAGTAATCCTGAATTCATTTCAGAATTCTAACATTTTGAGAACATCAGTTTCCTCTTAATTAATCCTGCTTCCTTTAAAAAATTTGAAAACAACCGCTGATTATTACAAAAATGTAAAGTAATCCAAAACCAATTGCTAAGTATGACACAAATATAAAATAAACAACCAATTGGCTATCCAGCTTTTCCCAAGGCCATTCTCCCATTCGGAAATAAATTAAAAACTCCCCTCTATCATTCCCTGAAACTTCTTTGTTACACTTGAAGAAGAAAGCTCTGTAAAATGCAATGTACGAAATGTAAATTAATCCAGAAGAACAGAAAATCCGAAAGGATTCATATTTTAAATTTGCATCAGAGGGTTTAATAAAGTTTTTTATGCTCTTGCTGACTTCGCAAGCTAATTGTTTCTTATTGGTCTCAATACCTTTAACAAATTTGTTTTGTCTTTTTAGCTTTATACAGTAGTAGTATGCCATCTTTTGTGGAGCATGTAAAATCCAAGAAAGGTTGTTATATCTAATTACTCAAAACCGAAGATCTTTCGTCACATTTTTGCACTTGAATGACTTGGATGTATTTTACAGATTTGGAATAACAGGCGTTTAAAATCCTGGGAGTTTTCCTGAATGGCCTTTCATATTAAGATAATAATAGCAGAATTAAGGTTCAAGCAAGAAGCAAGCAAGAAGAAAGAAGCTCAAAGGAAGCAAGTGAAAGCAAGCAGCTTTAGCAAGAAGTTCAAAAGAAGTCTTTGCTTAAAGCAAACTCAAGTTCGATTACTTTTTTAATCATTTAGCGGGTCTTTTTGGCCAGTTTATGGCCATCTGTAGATTGAATCTTTTAGCAAAATGTCAGCTTGAAATGTCCACTTCTGCCAATTTCATTTCCCTGAAACTTGCGTTTCGCTCGCTGTTCTTTAAATAACTTTCAATGTAACTGAATATAAGATAATATTCATTTCAATACTCAGAGTTCTGCTGTATTCAAAGCATTGAAAACATAGAAGGAGATAGTTAAGATATATTTTCTTGTTATTTTAATGAAACCGATCCAGAGTTTTGGAATATTGATTTATGAGAAGATTTCCTTTGGTGACATTTAATTTCTGTTCAAGGATCCATTATAATATTGCTATCTTCAAATTAACTTTAATATTTCCTTTAAGTGGAAATGGGGAAAGTGCTACGGTGCTTTTTCCGAAGCATTAAAAATTTGCCCAGTTTTCAGTGGTCATATAAAATCAATGGTCATAATTCCAATGGTCATTTGAGATAAGGTAAACATTAGTTTATTAGTTTTTAATATTATTACCTGCGAAACGCCAAGCGTTTAAAGTAATCAAAAATTTTGAATACCGGCATCGATAAGTGCTAACACCGGCATCGATAAGTAAAAAGTAGCATTTTATTCATGTTTGAATTATATATATGCCAGAAATAATAGTGTTCGCTGAAACAGGAAATCCAGCGCAATAAAATGGCCCAAAATAATGGACAAATTTGTGAAATATGGATTTAGGTTTTTATGTTCATATACTAACATTAACAACAAATTTCAGTCTAGATTAAGAGTAGAAGCAAATTTGGTAAATACAGGCTTCGAATTTAGAGCAAAGAAAAACAAAAGCTGGTATCTTAAATTTTCAAACCATTCAAATTAAAATTCAGTTGTTTATTTTACGCAATTCGCTTTCGAAATAAATTTAGTTTAAAAGCATTACATTTAGAAACGAACTTTGAGTGATAGTAATTAAAGTCAGAAATCGGGCTTGCTAAGTTCTAGTCATTAATCTAAGAAACAAAACTTTTCGCGCGCAGCATGACAGTAACGAGGAAACGTGATCCACTTCAAGTACTTGCTCTCATTCGATTTCAAACAAACGTCTTAATATCCAACGGGGGGAAAATGATTTATGGAAAATCGATGGCAACACCCTGACAAGAGACAGCCATCTTGGTTTCGAGTTCTTGTCAAGAGACAGCGCTGAGCCGTGTAAATGCAAGCTTTGCCGCTATTTTGTTTTCGATGGAAAGAGATGGGTTTGGGATACCAAATGAAAAATGAATTGTAGAACATGGAACTATTCCGTACTCGAAGCTCACTTTTCGGTGATAGAATTCCAGTAACATACGGAATCTACGGATATTTAACTGATGGTCAATCACTCATAGTGACATATATGATGTAAAATGTAATTGATTCTAGTCAATGAACGATGTTCAGAATAATGTAATGGTAATGAATCAGCCCTTTTCTCGAGTTGTTTCTACATTTCTGCAGCAGATTCGAAGCATTAAACTTGAAAATTGTTAAACAAACATGTTTTAGAGTAATTGAAAGTTACAGATTCCTTTGTTTAAAATGCCTAGAATCAGATATGTTTTCAATATATAGTTATTATCGATTTTGAAATGTTTCTGTAAATTGTATCATTGCGCAAATTATAAAGGATCCAAGTGTTCAAAAAACAAGTTATGCCGCCAATCTGTCTAGGTTGCCTTTCTTGAGTAAATAAAGTTAAACTTTTTGTTATTACACTGATATGAGTTATTTTTATTTACGTATTTTATTAAAATTACAATTTTATTATGAACTGCAAGTCAAAATTGTTGAAGTATGCACTTTTTACTTTCTTGTACGAAGTAAAGAGGAAGTATTGTCACAACGAAAACCTTCGGGTATCATATTTCAACGAAAATATCGATTTTGACTGCTATCGAATGCAATTTAACGATGTTTTTGCATGACATCTGAATTTAGGACACCTTTTCGCCAAAATAATTATAAACTGATTTAAAATGGATTCTGAAGAGACTTTTTCGTGGCGTCTGTGCGTATGTGAGTACAACGTATGTGTGTACGTATGAGAGTGTACTTCGCATAACTCAAAAACGAGTCAACCTCAGAAGGTTGACATTTTGTTCATAGGACTACTATAGCATGTAGATGTGCACCTATTCTGGCTGAAATCGGCCGCACCGAAAATATATATATATCCACTCTATTACGCGGCTCAGTGTGCTCAGTTTCTTTATTCTTATATGTTTGTAAATTGTGAATTTTTTGGTTTAAAAATAATTGAATAATGTTGTTCTTATCTTCCGGTTAGGGATTTTATGCCTTTAGTTAACCTACATGTCATAGGTGTAGAATTATCAACAATTTAAAAGTTGTTTAAGGGCGGCTAAGCCTAATTTGCTTTTTACCATAGCAGCCATACTTGTTTACATTTGAAATTTGGATTTGTTGCCAATCTAGAGAAACTAAGCTTCGCAACAACAAAGTAGCGTCTTCTTTTGTTATTGAGAATTAAGTTATGCTTAATCCATTCTGGAATTATCATTCAAGTTATTAAACTATCCCATATATTGACTCAGCATAGCGTCCACAACAAACTCAGTCAGTTTCTACGCCTTCAGTGTCTTTTTACCACGTGAGATCAAAAGTAAGTTTTCAGTTTATTTCACTGAAAAATCTGCCTTCTTGCCCGCTAGCTGAATTGCTTATTTTTGCGTAAAAAGTGTAATTTTAATTGTAAAAAAATTTTTTTAAATGTTTTAACTATATTTGGACTTTTATGTTTCTATATCTTTCAATTTTTAGTACAGATATTTTGAATTTTTATGTATTTCTGCTTTGTCGCGAAGTTAGAAATATATCTGTAATGAAATTCGAGGAAATAAGTTTAAATGAAAGGCAGAAAAAAGTACGTATAATTTAATATTCCGTACAAGGAAGTCATGTGATGTACACATCAAATTTTTGACTTTTATACTTACTTTAGGAAAAATACAGTAGTATCTTGGTATACGTCATATCTCCGTTCGAGATCATTGGACGTATACCAAAATGGTCGTATGCTAAACGAACTTTACAATAAGAACTAAAAGGAGATTCAACCTATAAATTCAACCTGTCCTTATTAAAAAATCCTATTGTTATTATTATAACACTCTTTAATACTAAAATACAAATGCAGTATATGAAATATATACTGCACGTAAATGAAACAGTAAAAATGAGACTGAACATAAATATTTTCTTATTCTTCGTATCAAAAGCAATTTTTCAGCATACTGATAGTTGTTTCGTAATCGATTTCAACTCCCTTTGCAATACTAGTCGATTTAATAGCTCTTTTGTTTTTCACAACTGTACTCGGGATACGGTATGCAGTCAAGTTCTGGAGCACATACCATCTTCATATTTTTCAACGATCTCTTTTTACTTCCTTGCACGAGTAAAGGAAGTACTGTAATTACGAAAAATTCCAGGTATCATATTTCAACGCAAATATCCGTTTTGACCGCTATCGAATGCAATTTAATGATGTTTTTGCGTGACATCTGTATGTAAGGACAGAATAAAGGACTATTTTTTCAAACGGATTATAAAACTGATTTAAAATGAATTCAGAAGAGATTTTTTCATGATGTCTGTACCTTTCATGATGTCTGTCATGTATGTATTCGCATAACTCAAAAACGGCTAGTCTCAGAACGTTGAAATTTTGTATATACGACTACTATAACATGTAGCTGTGTACCTCCCTTTTTGGTTGCAATCGGCCGCCCCAAAAGTATCTAAATATATATATAGTTGTCTTTCTACGGGTTCGGGGATTTAGAGTGATACATGTGATGAAGAATAATTTCATTCTTCACAACACTTGATGAAGCATCAAAACACAATTTTTAGCCCTCAGTACAGCTCAAAAATACGTTTACAGTCAGTCGTCAAAAAACTACGACGAACACGTTGAAGCAATCAGGAACAAAGCCTTCAGGCTATCAGGCTATAACGGTGAAGACAGCTTCACGGCAAAAAACTACAGTACAACTCCCAACTCGATTCGGTCGTTCTCGGAACTAAACGTACCCTCGAGACTTTCCACGCTACAACTCGCGATGCAATCTACGATACACTCAATAGCCTCAACGATGCACACGCTCAATTGCACTAACTCGGATACACTGCTACTCCGCGTACAGGCAGAGTTTATATACTTTTGGCTTGCCTACGAGAACATTCTGGGAAAAACCGGTAAAGAATTCGTTCTAGAATATTCTTCATCCGTCTGTGGCATATCGCTATTTTGGTCATCAAATGGGTGATTTAGCGCCAAATCTGGCAACCCTGTCATCCTTCTCATTTTCTGGTAACCCTAAACCTGCTTTGCGCGATAGCTATTCTACCGCAGCTGTGCATTTCGTAACAATATATATATATACGCATCCACTCTGTTACTCGGCTCCCGTGAGCCCTTTTTTTTATTCTTATATGCTGATAAATTGTGCATTTTTTGCCTTCAAAATGTTTGAATTATGTTGTTCTTAGTTTATGGTTAAGGTTTTTATGCCTTTATTTAATCTGCATGCAATAGTTGTAGAATTATCATCAATTTGAAAGTTGTTTACGTGCGACTAAGCCTAATTTTTTACTATAGCAGCCATATTTGTATACATTTGAAACATTTAGCAGAACTAAGTCAATTTCTCTTAAGTGTCTTTTTGCCTAGTGGAACCAAGAGTAAACTTCAGTTTTGTGAACCGAAAATTCTGTCTTCTTGTACGTTGCCGATTTGCTTGCTTTTGCGTAAAAACTCTAATTTTAATTGTAAATTTTTTTAACTGTTTTAATTGTATTTGATGTTTTACATATTTGTATAGTTTTCAATTTTTAATGAAGATATTTTGAGGTCTTACGTATTTTTGCCTTGCCTCTAAAAGAGAATTAATTGAATGAGAAATATTATATCTCTAATGAAATTCGAAGAAATAATTTTAATCAAATGCAGCAGAAAATGTGTATAATTTAATAGGCCGTACTAGAAAATTATGTTTTGTCCACATCACATTTTTTCCCCACTTCCTAACAATATCTTCATTGTTTGACTCTTCTTATTAATCTTCTGATTCTCAGTGTTAAGAATTAAAAAAATTGTAGGCAAGGCAACACAAAAATTACTGGAAAGTTCAGAGTTACAGCCCGAGTTGTTTACTGGATAGTATCAACTACAGAAGGGGTTCTCAAAGATTTCAAATTTTATACCACATAAATATGAAACAAAAGCGTATTTACCATTATAAAAGCATTTCACCATTAAAAATCAATGCATCCTAAATGGAATGTATATAATCAAAGAATAAAACTCTTTAAATTTCTGTTATTTAATTATATTTGTAAATGAAACTTTTACATTACAATAAAGTATAAATAAGTATACTACGAGCATACTGGAGTGCCGCTACGATTCTTGGAAATCGTAACGTCGGGAAATTGTTCGAAGCTCTTGCAAAAGTCGTAGTAAAGAAGACACCTGAGTTACAGAGCCAGCATTGACAAGATACGTTTAAAAAATGTATACATTCTGTCTTTTTGACATTTTAAATATTACAAAGTTTAATTGGTGAATGTTGTGAAATTTAGACAGTGCTCTTTTAACTGTAGCACGTGATTAAATGTACTTACCAAGTTTTGTGCTTAAAGTGTAAAATAAATTATTAAAATAAGCCAAGAACATAAAATGCAATAGCGCACCTTAACAATATTATTTAACTATAACGCTACTCGTATTATTGACAAGTATAAACAACCTAATCCCTAAACGAAACAAGAAAAATAGAATTATAATCATACGAAACACTGTCAAATAGACAAACTAAATGCCGAACACGCGTCAAATTTAAGATGAGTGTTTATTTTTGAGACTGTATACCAAACTATCATTGCCATTAGTTAAAAAAATGGTACGTTAAATGTCATGTATATTTGCTTTGTAGTACTCTAGGATTAATTAATGATGAAGATCAATGCGAGAATGAGCCTGTTTTATTGAAACCAATTTAGATATGTCGGACTTTATCTTCATTAATTTCAAGCACAAGTCAGGTTGAAATTGCAACCGTGTCCTGTATTTATTTTTGATCAACAGCATAGCTGAAAACCCAGTTTTGCAGAGATATGATGTGTTGAAAGCCATTCAAAACTTTATCGCTTTGTCCGAAATATAATTACATTCATCTCTTCTTTTTAATCCAAAACTACATAAGTTATCTTTTTTGAACTCATTCATGAGACTTCTGTCACATGAAATATCTATAAGCTGATCTCTATCTTGAACCAAAAGATTATCTAGCACAGTATCTGAAATAAAAAAACAGATCTCTTATCCAACGTTCCTTTTCTAAATTTTTAGGAAGTAGGACTCAAAATTATTAGCAAGTCCTATGCAGTGTTTTTGCATATCTTCAATTAGTTGCTCAATCAGGGATAAATTATTTTCCGGGAGAAACTCTTCTAGTGTCGGTAATGATGCAATGTTGTTGCTTTTCACTTCCTTAATTATGTATTTTAGTTTCTTCAAAAACATATTTATTTTGTCATGTACTGTAAAAACAGTGATATTGTCACCATGTAAACTAGAATTCAGTTCATTCAATGTTCCAAAAATATCAGATAAATGCGCTAAACGTGACAGCCAGAGTTCATTAGTAAAGCAATGATTGAGTTCAAATTTGGATTCTGCCAGGAATACTTGGGCCTCTGAACGTAATTCAAGAATCTAGCCAACACTTTTGCCTTGATAACCACCGCACTTCAGAGTGTAAAAACAGCATTTTGTGGTTACTATCCATTTCATTACACAAAATAGTGAATAGACGTGAACTAAGTGCCCGAAATTTAATAAATTCACTATCTTCACAGATTGATCTAAAAAGCGTTTAGACTTGTAGGCATTGTTTTGATAGCCAGTGCTTCACGATGTATGCTGCAGTGTGCGAACTTTGCATTTGGTGCAACTTCTTTAATTTTGGCAAAAAACCCACCACGACAATCTCTTATTGAACGTACACCATCATCACATACTCCAGTACATTTCTTCCTATATTACTGCCGGTAATTACTTATTAATTATTAATTAATTACTCATTAATTTTCTTAAAAATCTCATCCGTGGTGGTATGATTTGGAAGAGGCCCACAGAATAAGAATCTTCATTTATGACTGATTCGCTTTGAAATCGAATGTAAGCCATCAACTGTGCAAAGGTTGTAACGACTGTGCTTTCATCAAACTGAAACCAAAAATATTTGCTTTGCTTTATATTTATATTAGTTTTTGTTTTACTTGAGCTGAAATTTCATGCATTCGTTGCGAAACAGTGTTATCTGACAAAGAAACAATGTTTAACTTGGCTGCTTCAGTAGGCCGAAGAATAGATGTCATAGTATCTTTGGCTACACGTAATATTAAAGATTCTCCAACAGTATATGGTTTTGCCGTTTGAGTAATTCTTAAACTAACCTAATATGATGCTTCCACTGCTCGTTTGCTTATTGAAGGAATGAAGTGAACATTTTGTTAGGTTTCATTTCAGTTCATTTTCTTTCAAAAAAAAACTCCAGATATTTATCTGGTAAACTGGTATGTTTGTAAGGTTTATTCTAATTTTAACAACAATTATTTTAAGTTTATGCATCTTTCCTATCTCTTATAACTTCAGCTTACAATTCAGAATGCACTTTCAGAAAGGCCGTTAATGTAAATGAGAAAGAGTAGTATTTAAGTCGATGTTTCCCCGACTTCGGGAGACAGCCTGAGTGCCTGACTAGCACGCGTTTGCCTTTTGGTTGCGTCTCTCTAAGCTATTGCTACACTCAGCCGTACTTTAGGCCCTTGTTAGGCTTCGCTGACTTACAAATCCAGAGAAGAAAAAGACTGATCAGTTCAAAGCGTGACGAAATAGAAAAACAGCTGGATCAAGGGGCAGATAAGAAGAATTTAAACTAATCACGGTGACTAAGATGAGGGCTAGGTCACCATCTGGGAAGGAAAATCCCTCAGAAATCAAACTGAATACGGTAGTCGTACAAAATTTGGCCTTGCCAGAGATCCATGTATTATTAAACGACGTCCCTACTACCGCCCTACTAGATACCGGGGTTCAATGCAGCTTCTTATCGCAGGGCTTCTTTAAAGAGCATTTTCGTTGTTATAGATTATTTAAAAGAACGGGACAACGGGTGATTGTCGCCCAAGGCAAACAGTGTGTCTGCGTCGGAAAAGTGGGGCTGCATGTTCAAACACAGAACGAGGTGCAAAAAGTAAATGTTTTGGTGGTAAAAAATTTGGTAACCGCAGTTATATTGGGGGTTGATTTCTTATGCGCAGCTATCGCAAAAATTAATTTCAAAGATTCTACTTTACAGGCCAAGATGGATAAAGTGGAAGTTGAACAAGCCGCAATGCCGGAACCAGAGTTGAGTCATCTCGAAGAAGGAGAAAGAGAGAAGTTGAAAAAACTGGTAAGTCGGTTTTCACAGTTATTCGACAGAAACTTGGCTTCTGTCAGATTGTAACACACAGTATTAACACTGGTAGTGCGCCCCCAGTCCGGGCGAAGACGTATAGGTATGACCGTGGAAAGGAAGACATTCTCCAGAAATACATTAAGAAAATGCTCGAGAACAAGATAATTACGTCAAGTACCAGCCACTATAGAAGTCCAGTAGTTTTGTGTAAAAAGAAAAATGGATTGCCACCGGCAGATTCGAATTCGTGGAGATTCGCCGTTGATTACCGCAAGTTAAAGCGCATAACGAAATACCCCACATATAACCTCCCCGTAATAGATGAAATTATAAGAAAAATTCGGTCGACTAAATATATGATTACATTAGATTTGACGTCTGGCTATTTTCAGATTGCAGTAAAACCCGAGGATATCGAAAAAACAGTTTTTATTACAAAGTCAGGCGTGTATGCCTTTTTGAGAATGCCGTTTGGCTTAAGCGGGGCTCCGACTACATTTCAAAAACGTATGGACATTGTTTTAAGGCCAGTCTTAGGTAGTCATCTATCTCGATGACATTATTGCTACTAGAGAAACCATAAAAGAACTCGTTAAACATTTGGAGGAAGTTTTTACGTTATTGAATGAGGTGGGCTTGAAAATAAACCCAAAGAAGTGCAAATTTGCCGCCAAGGAATTCGCCTTATTCAAAATTTGATGGCACTAGATACAGCTGTTTTTTCACAATGCGAGAAACATTCATGCATTCAGGCAGATTCTTCATTGTTTAGTTTCTTTAAATATAATACAGGGCGATAATATTTGGTAGCAACAGTTCGAAACGCGAATCAACGCAGAAAGTGAATCGACGCAAAATGCCCAAACGAAATTAATAGCCCTTCTGGGCTAACGCTCTTTGGGTTAAAAATGTATAAAAATGTAAGCAATTTAACAATATACTGAAATGATTACATTCACGGCGGACAATTAAAAATATATAACAATAAAATAAATGACACACTAACCTTTAGCATCAACACTAATTCTCCCACATGTCTCTGAGTCATAGTCTTGTTTACAAAATATGCACTTTGAATTGACACCAGCTAATAACTCTTGAGCGGTATATTTTATTTGGCGTTTAGATTTCTCTGAGTTTTGGTTTCTGGGTTAACGATGTTCATAATCTGTTCTAACGTTATTTTTTTCTCATTGAACAGACATAGCTCTCTGTCTGCTAAGTAGGTCATCCTTCAAGAAATCCATTAACCCTTTCAGATCCCAATTTTTAGACTTATTTAATCTACTAAATTCCAATGTAAGATCAGCTGGTATAATTTTCATAAGGATTGATGTAAGCAGGTTTTCCGTACAAATTTAATCAATTCCCTAAGTAGCTTAATCTGCTAAGTAGTTTAATCTATATCTAATCTTCTAGATTTGTGATTTGGATTTCAGTACGACCAAATAATTTTCTTAAATCAATAATGTCCCTAGAATACTTAACTGGGGGATACTTAATAACAGTCTTAAATGAGAATTAATCAGAAAATGATTTTGTCCATGTCTGGATCGTAAAAATTCTAAAGCTGCGTCATAATTTTCTTTTTTTAATGCTAAACTGGCAATAGGCAATAGACCCTCCAAGGAAATTTCGTACATAAATCAATTTTTCAACTTTATTCAAATTAGGATTTTTATCGACAGCAATTCCAAATTGCCTAACGAATTATATAGCCACTGCAAGGAATCGCCATAAAATTTATTTACTGTTAATTCGGGTAATTTGTTCGAATGCGTTTAAGTATTTTGAGGAACAGATCTGTTAGGATTTAAAAACAGTACTGTCTGTTCACACTGGAAATACTGTTAACTTCGAAATTTAATTCTTCAAATTTTTTCATTTCATTTACATTTGTATTCTATTAAATTATCAAAATATTCTTCACTATTAATTACTTCAGTTTCAACATCCTTTTCATCAGTTAAGTTCAATATTTTATCGTCAACCAACTTCATATTATTAATTTTTCCCGTTATTTATGACAAAAAAATTTTCAAAGTTTTTAAATCATTTTTATTGATATTATCGCCAATATTCAATGCAGTCAAATATGGTCACAATGAAGGAATCGAATCAAATTTAAGAGGAACTGCTTAATCCCTGCTATCAAACTCGCGTCTCAAATGAAATATAAAAAAGGAGAAGGGGGGGGGCGGTGGGGAGCAGATAGCGCCATCTATTTATAATCAAAATGTAATCAATAATTAATTTATAATCAAAATGAAAACTGTTTTGACTACAACCCCCCCCACCCGAAAAAAAAGAGGAATAATGTGGAGTTCATTTGTTTAGATTGTAATAGTAAATTCGTTCGAAGTACAGACCTATCTTATCACTAATGTACTCAGCCAGCAGATTGTTCTGTGTCCCAGGACCAATTTTATACGATCATTGTTCTCTAGTGGCCGGTTTCTATCAGCACGATCATAGCCTAGTGTCCCCAACGTGTAGTTTTAATCAATACAGTAATTGTTAATGACTGCTGAACGAATCTTAGCAATCATTTCCGGTAACGTCGTTGTCTCTACTATTAACCGAGTGGAAGTGAAGATCTTTCGCCAAATACTGAATTTTTCATTTATTTCTCATTCGTTCTAGGGGATAAGCAACTTTGCTTGAACCTTGAAGCGCAGCTTTGATCCACGGATTCAATATTCAAGCAGAACTTCTCGGATTTCATTGAAGGTTTCACCGAACTCAAGCAATAGTCTCTTGATAGTTTCCGAGTAGAGTAGGAGAACGAGTGTGGAGGAGGCAATTTAAAGAGAAACGTGAGGAAATAAGAAACAGCAATAAAAACAGTAAAGGTACCGGGGGGATATAATTCGTTCCCCGTGTCAAGTGAAAGTAAAATGTAATTTAAGTTCCTTT
>KK112755.1:72806-114315 GCA_000611955.2 Stegodyphus mimosarum
AAGTCCAACGGGAAACTTTGCGAGGAAGCGATAAGAAAAAATAGATCTTTGTCTCTTTGAGCGCGAAATATTCTTCTTTTCCTAACGTTCAGTGCGTTTAAATCGAGTTATTTTTAAGATAAAAAAATAGAAAGCTCAGAAAGATTCCCGCTTCATTTCGACATGTTGCACCCAGAGGGAAATCTGATAACTTAGGTATAGATATCCAATAAATCGATCTTTCGAGTTCCATATTAGTTGTCAGATTAACGTAGGCCATTGTATATCAACTAGTTTACTTTCTTAATAATCCAGATATTCGATTTTCTGTAATTCTTGTAGTGTTAATTAAGTCGTTGCTTTTTTAATTAAGAAAAGCAATGTGTATTTTTATTTGAAATATTTTTTTAGAACTCTTTCATTTACTGAATGTTTTCTATAATAATACTTTTATTATGAACTCTAAGCTAAATTAACGAGTTATTTTAAATAATTTCTGCATGGAAGTTATATTCAAAATAAATACTTCATTATTTAGACAAAAGCTGCCTCTGGCATCGGCCTTGTGCCTGCCTTGGACACTTAGACGAAAAGATGAATTTGTCAAGCTGCATTTCAATTTTTGCGCAAAACTTTTTGTTTTATGGCCCAAAGACATTATACCCTTACAATGATCCAGGCTTTCTTCAGGATTCCAATCCAGACTCAAAATCCAGACTGCCGGTTACCCTACTTTTAAGTCAACAAGGTGCAAAAGTATATTGTGGTGGATATTGAAAAAAGTGATAATAGTGTATACTTTGTAAAGTCAAACAAATTGATTTTCTGTAAAACTAGTAAGTGCCACAGTAAAATCAACAGTCGATTGTTAATGGTCAGGCTGTCTCTTATCATATTGTTATGGATTTTTTATTTAGTTAGCTATTTTTAGTAGAATTGTAATTAAAATTGTTTTATTTCCCCGTGCAATGCAGCGCGTGACGAGTTTCAAGAAACTCGGGAAAACTACGCCGAAAAAGTAAAAATACAGGAGCACGCACATAAAACATTTAATGAATAGATATCATGTAACTGTACTCTATCGCTTTCCAGAAACCTCGAGGAAGTAAAAATTACCAGCATGTTCTCGTGCTTGATTAGAAAGCTTTAAAAAGCCGTAGAGAAACATCTCAATTCAGTTATAGATAAAAATTGCAGCAACTACAAAATAAACACCTCAGAATCATATCTAATTCTCGCTGGTTAGTCCATAATACTGTTATCCACCATGGACTTAAAATCAAACCCATCAATCATGAAATCCTATAAACCACCAATAAATTCTACGATAGATGTTCAACGCATGACAATAACTTCATTCAAGAACTTGGAAACTGTAATGCAGAAATTGCACAGCCCCATAAAAGACCACGCACCATATTCTCTAATCCCAGTTACTAATTGTATATAGTTTTTTTACCTTATCTGCTTATTATTTACTTATTGCTTACTAGTATTCTACGCATCTTACGTATTATAACAACATTTAGTGTTTTGTCAACAATTTTCTGCCGAAACATTTTGACCAATGGTGTTGCAGCTGCGGGTCACGTGCCACAACTTCAACTCAACTGTATAAAGTGTGTATATATTTCTACTTTTATTTTACTTATCGCTTATTTTTAGATTTACTCTTCATTTAATCAAGACTTTTCAGCATTAATAAAAAACTCTGGTAATGTTTATTTATGGACATTACTAATGACCCAGCAGATTCATTAGTTGGAACTTTTTTAGTAATTGGGACTGAGAGAAAAACTACAGTTCGCCAATATAGTGTGCTGATATCCTCCAACAACTTCGCCTGCCATATAATTGTTTTATCTGGTAGCCAAAAAATTCTTGTTCTTAGCAACAGAACTGCACCTCGGTGCTCATGTGCGGCCATCTCACAGGGATTAAGAGACTCACGATGAGATGATTTTCATCATGGAACGTAGTAATATACGGCAGTAAAGATCTTTGGGTCGAAGACCACCGAACTACCATAGATTCAAGATTCTCAGCTCAGTTGCTTACTTATTTGTTGTTGCTGACTGTAACGAATTCGCGGTGAGATTGGATTAGCTTTCTCTTAGCTTTCAATTGTGTTCTGTTTAACGTTTTAGTAGTTTAAAATATAACTACTGTGTGATAGTGTGATATTGTACGAATATCCGTGAGGAAACTTTACGGCATTTTGTTTTATTTCTTGTGATAAGAATAAATTTTATTAACTTTTTATCAGACTTGTGCATTCAGTCTCTTACGAACCCGCACGCACGCAAAAACAATTTAAAACGCTTGTAAACAGTGCAGAGATAATAGGGGTTGTAAGAAACACGAATAAATAATAATGTATTACTATGATTGATAGGAATAAAATGATAAAGTGCAGAACACGGGTTTAAATGTTAGTTGCCCACAGTTTGTCTAGAATTAGAAAAAACACTAACCACACTAAAGAATTCCTGAGTCTAATATAATAAAGATGAACACTGACGCAATCGTATCCAGTCAAAGACGAAACAATGCTACAGTAGTTCACAATACGTTGGCTTCCATTGTATGCTGTTGAGTCAGTAAAAGTATTCAAAAGATAACGGTACTCATATGTACTCACTGAGTCGTGCCATCTGTTATTGGCAAGAGTAAAAAGATCAGATGTACAGTCCGAGAGGACGATAGCTTTGATAAAAAAGGTTCTGCAACAGCAAAACTGTAACACTGCCTCATGAATTGCTTCCAGTTCATTACAAAACTAGTGGAATTAACACCGACTACTTTATAAAAACCAAACGTTTGCTGCGTACACTAGCTCCAGTGCCGATTACTCTGCCCTTCATTGAACTATCAGTATCTGTATGAGTACACTGATTCTAGGGAAAAAGGCTTTCAATAGTTTCCAATACAACTGACTGGTATGCAGAAGTACACGTATGTTCCTCGTTTACTTTTAAGACATGTTCAAGATTCATTTTGATGCAATTGAAGTTTAGGGGGTACCATGGGCCTTCTAGATTTCAGGAAAGAATGGTTAGATCTAGATTAGTTATTTAGATTAGTTATTAGATTCTCCTTGATTTCAGTAAAAATAAAAGGTGATATCCTCCAGGAACACCAAGAGCTTTTACAATAAGGTAGCTAGAATAAGCGAATCCAAGCTGAGGTTTTAAAAAATATGGTATTTTTCAAGTTACAGTTTCTTCAGGAGTCTGAGAAAGTCTCTAAAGCTTTTGTAGCAAAATTACACGTTTCCGAATCTCGTCTTCAGATAAGATTAATTGATTGACAACTGCATGGCGGAGGAGTTCACTTAATTTTTCCAGTAATCAGGCAGTGGTTCTGCACAGTTTTCAATATATTGATAGTTTTCGCTGAGGCAATCAAAAGAATTTCAGCGCAGTAGTTTAGGATTGCCTTAATATACATTGTATGAGCAACAATAAGAATATGCCAATTACAGCCTTATTTATAGCCAGCCAACTTTTCGGAACTGCAACTCCTCTTGTTCTTAACAAGAGTTGCTGCATACTCATTTTAACGCGAGCGAGAGTTTAGAATTAAATCCAAGTAGGCGGAGCTGTCTTCGGAAGAAACGTTGCAATCACGGTATGTTAGGAAAGATATTGTGTATTAAAGGTCTAAAACTGACAACATATCTTGTATAGATTCAGAATCTTAGTATTTGAAGGGCCTTATTGATTAAAAGTTTCGAAGTAACAACAGAAGTAGTTGAAGCTCATTAATAGAGATATTGATGACATCCTTTCTACATCTAAATAAATGAAATCTTTGAGCAGCAAATGCCATGATCAAGCCAAACGTATTATCAACTATGCCAGTAGCCTTAAGTTTGCGGATAAATTTTAAACACCGGAATCTGTCACCGGAAATGTCAGTATAGGTCCATTTAATATGATGACTACTGAATTCTCCAACGAAAAATTATTTCATTGGAAAGATGACCAGACTAAAATTCAAATGTTGATTTTATGGAGGGTTCTAGATAGTAAAACTAAAGCCTGATTTATTTGCAATAATGTTTCCGCTCTTCACCAATACTATTTTGTAAATCATTAATAAAAGCAAAAGTTTGTAGTTAGATATTGTTTAACATCAATAAGGATTCCACCAGCTACTTGCCTTGATTTGAACAGTACGTTCATATAATAAAAAGAGGAAAAACGACCTATCAAACTAGTCGTTCATTAAGATTTTAACCTAAAATAGCAAGGGCACCTATATCATGCAACACATAAGAATACAAAATGTGCACGTTTTTAGCTTAGGGAAGGCGAAATTCTCAAAAGATTACATTCCGGTGTTCATTAATTCGAATGCTCACAGAAAGAGAGGAGGGGCTGTAGGATCCTATTCGCTTTGGCAACATAAACTCTGCTAGATCCTACTAAGAAACTCAGCGACTTCTCGCACAGACGTAAAGAATACCAGCACAGAAGAAGGGTAAAAATAACCCTTTATTATTTGTCAAACTCTAAACAGAAAAGGCACATACTTCGTGCTTACAATAACACCAACAACTTGCGGTGAAAATTAAGATTCGTTACACAATAAAATAAATAAAGAGCAAGCTGGACTAACAATTTAAGTTAATGCTAAACAGGTTGACTCAACAACCTACTCTGCGTGATACTTATTTAAATGGCAGAAAAGGCGTAACAGCAAGAACAAAACCGTAACCTGAGCTGGCTACCGAAAACACCCTCTGAATTATCTAAAAGATTCGCTGGTTTAAATACTCACTTCATTTCTTTAAATTTGCATCCTGGCGAGGAAATGCGAGGAGAAAATGAGAGATTCAGAAAAGTATCCAACTTAAAATAATTTGTTATGGAAAGTAAGGGAAACCTTACACGGCAACACTGCAGTGGATTTAATATTAGCCAAGTGCACAATGAGCAGGCCTACCACTTTATACCCCTTACAATTATTAATTATTAATATTTTCATTTTAAAGTAGAGATGGATTAGTCTTTGAATTTCGAATCTTTCTAGTCTTTCGAGCCTTTCGAATCATTTGAATCTCGAATCTCTCGAACCCTTCTTGTAGGAATAATAACGATTCAGAAATAAACTTTTGTTTGATGCAAAAACAAATTTAAAAATATAATTTTTAAAAGTATGCTTGTATTTTTTAAGGAGGATTTAAACGAAATTCAATAATATGAGCGCATAACTAAAATTCTTGGAGTTCATTTTCTCAGTAAACTTTAGCAGAGTTTATCTGAATCGCAGCTGAAATATTTTACATTCTCTTAGAATGTATCTATAGAAGGGAAGGAATTATTTCAAAGTTAACAAAGGTTAACACTAATTTAGAACTTTATTTCCTCTTTAGAAAACTAAAAGTGTTCCCAGTGAGTATGCATTAATAGATAATTATGAAATGATGTCGTTGATCCAGACCCAATAAAACTTCAATAGTTGCATTACTGAATCAGAACTTCTATTAAAGGCCAGTGAAACTAATATATCAGAAGGTTAAGTTAAAACATTTAACAGGTTGAAATTCAAAAGATTCAAATGATGAAAGATGCCCGAAAGTTCAAATTTTCGAATTTAGAATCTGCTTTAGAAATCGCGGAATTTTAGGATTCGAATCCCCTATCCTCCTCTTCTGATACGAAATATATAATTTAGCATGTCATGTAAAATGGAATGCAGGATAACGAGGGTCATATGATCTCGACCATTACTATACTTGCTTTATCAATATTGGTGCATTTCCTAACTTCTGTTCTTTGAATACGAAAAATTTTGCGTTCTATAATTGCCCAACGAATACTCCGTCTCAGACAGATTCTGTTATAAGCGTGGCTTTGTTGAAATCCATGAAACATACAGTGGAAGGAAATACATTTTCTTTTCTGAAACTGTGCAGAACATTATATTTGTTAACTGAGATCAGTTTTGAAAGCAAGAATAATAAAATTAACAGTTATAGTATAAGGAACGAATGCAAAAAATTATTTGTAAATTAACTGTCTTCACACAAATGGAAAAATTTATTTATAAATTACCTGTCCTCACACAAATGGAAAAATTTATTTGTAAATTAACTGTCTTCACACAAATGAACTTGAATATGTTTCAATTTGATTTTTAATTCATAGTAATAATATGAATAGTATAATAAAATGAATCATTTAATTTTTTAAATTTCTCATTGAATGTAAAATCTAACGAATGCTATGCATATAATGTTGCATATAGTAAAAAGAAAGTTTTGTTTTCTTATTTTTGAACGTTTTCCGGAATAGTATTTTAATTTCCTTCAAAACCTTTACTCTGTAATAATAACTCATTTTGCTAGTAGATCTTAAAGGCCTAGTTCTTCCAGCCTTATAATTGGATGCATCTCAATAATTGCTCCATACTTAAATACTTCTAAACAATTGCAAAGATATTAACAGTTCTAATCTAAAATATATTAGTAAGTCAAGTAATCTTAATAAAGTATTAGTAAGTTTGTTATGCTATAGAAATTAATGATCTCTAGCGTCATAAAGGTTTTTGAAAGTTGGAAAAATCACTGTTGAAGTAAATCCACGTTTCATCACTGACGATACGGTTCAGAATTTTGTCCTTACGTTGATATTCGAGCAGATTAGTGCAGACCCAAACATGTCTGTCCTGATCTGCTTGAGTCGGCTCATGCTTCACCCAACGATTGAACTTGTTCGTCAAGATTATGCAATGCATAGCGCGACTAATAGGCATTCCACTAACGTCTTAACAATCTCTCGAGTAATTGCAACCTGATCTTCTTTCACGAGTTCTCGCAGGCCGGTCTCATCAACATCAGTAAGCCGACCAAAGTGTTCTGCTTCTTGAATGTCATAGCCCTTGTTTTTGAACATTCGGTGCCAAACCTTCACAGTGTCATACGATACAACTTCAGCACCTAAAGCTGTGCACACATGATTTGGTGACATTCAAGAAGAGGTGCCTAAAGCTGTATAGATGATTTGGTGTCATTCAAGATTCTGTAGCTGACGTTTTGCAACAGAACTGGAAGTAAATGATGGTTCTAATCTGGTAGCGTTATAGTTCCATTTCAGACACTTTGTATTTAATGATAACGATATTTTTTTTACAAATTTCACAAGTGTTCTAAAGCAAGTCTCTTTCTTTCAAATGCCAAAAAAAGTTTGACAAAATATGATTAAATAAGCCAACGCGAACTATTTGCGCAGACGATATTTGTGATGGAGGGAAACTTTCATTAAAATCCGATCCAATTTGTAGTAGGTCTGTGAAGCGTCGTCCATCACTCACTGTTATCGTTTCCTAATATCTTCTGATAACAGATAGCTCAAAACAAAACTGGTTGGGTCCGTCCGTGGCTGAGTGGATAAGACTTCTGAGCAGCGGTAGTTTGACAAATCTTGGCAAAATGGCAAGATTTATCAATCTTCATTAATTAGTTAAATCTTTGCAAAAGGGTTTATTAAACGAAACGAAATGCAGTTCACGTCTTTTCTATTAGTTGCATTATTTTTTCTATTTCGTCATCTGGGGATTCACACACCGATTGTGTAACAACTTATGCATTCTTGTTGATCACCATTTATTCTGCTGCATAAACTCTGCGTATAAGTATTATTGTTAATTTCCATTTGTTTGGAAAACGTGCCCCAAGACGGTTGAAGCGGGATCTGAAAGGGAAGGGTGAATTACATAACAGCTGTTTAGAATACTTATTTAAAGTTTCTTTGCAGAATAGTCCTTTAATCAATAAAACTGAATTAAGTTTTTATCTTGGATGGTGGAGAGACAGATAATTAGAATAGCTGCATATTGTACTTTGATAAAACCTGGAAGATACTCGTTATTATTGTTAGGAGTTTTAGATCTTTCATATTCGTTTGAAGTAGTTTCTGCATGTTGCACATGTATTTGAGTAGCGTTGATATGCTGTGTGGATTAGGATGATGATAAAATTCTTAGCATTTGAACAGTTAATGAAGAAGGAAGGTACTGCGTTGTGCTCATATCCGCTATAGGGTCCGATTTCGTATGAGCAATATTGTTTGCCATTGCATTCTTCTTGACAATATTTTTGACGGCAATAACATGGCAGAAATAATTGATGATTTAGTTCTCGTTGGCGGCAATATCATGGCAGCAATAACTCATGACTTACTTTTCGGGAATCTTGTGAGACTGCCATATAATAAATATTACACAAATGTCTAGAAACTGAGACATGGAATACAGTATTAATCAAGTCAAAACGATCGCATTTATTGACGAGTTTTAACTGACTGAAAAATGAGTTAATATAATCTCCGAATGTTAAATGTCATTTTGCATAATCATCAGTTACAGCCAACATATATTAATTCCCTTTATAATCTTTATTTTGAAATTTCAGACAATGCACAAGCAACGGCTGAGCAAGAGAATGCTCAGAGAGAGACCAATAATAGTTAATTCCATTTTGAGTTTAATATTATATTCTGGTGTATATTTTTTTACAATAAAAGTTTTTGCTTCATAAATATACTATTTTAATGACTTTTTAATGCACCAAGGGAAAATCGTAATTATTCTTCATTAATCACTATAGTTTGGAGTTTCATTTCAAAAGTTCACTTACATCAACAAAGGTAAGTCCTGGAGTACGATAACCGCAATTTGCAGTCAGCAAACTCAAGGATTTAACAATGGAAAACTTTAAAAGCTTTGATTTTTAATTTAAACTCTTATTTCACTTGAAAATTACAATAAACGAGTTATCAACAAATGGAATTGTATTGATTGGATTTAACTGCTAATTCAAAAGCGTTTTAAGCTAAAAGTATAACAATATTTTCGGCACTTACTTCAAACTGAATTACGAATTTTTAAGCTGAAAGAGATTCATTTATGAATATAATTCCCAATCCGAATATAAACTTATATAATTGTGCAGATATACGTACATTAATCACATAAGATTTTATATTAGAATAATCAGCGACTCAGAGGAAATGAAGCTATTACATACCAAACCATCTTAGTTCAGGCGGACCATATAAATTTATATTTATGCGGTAAATTTAGCTACCCAATTCAAAACATATACTAAGGCAGCGCTAGTCATACGGCTAAGACGAAATGAATGGTTCCATTGGGGACTATACATTTCTATCTGCACCCGTTCTGGAAGACGAACAACACCGTAGTCTAAAACGTATGTTCTAATTCATTAATATACGAAGCTCACCTGGAAAATTCCAGGTTTCACCTGGAAAAGCCATCTTCAATGCACTCACATGTCAGGCACGGTTAAATACGAATTTGAAGTATTTATAATTATAATATTTTCTTCAGGAATATATAATAAAGGAGCAAAAAATATCAAACTGAGAAATTGCATTCCATTATTAATTTGTGTGGTATAAATGGAATGACTGCAGATTTCAGGTACATATATATGTACATCGAATATCTGCACTCATTGCATATATATCTATAGATGTTTTAAAACCTATTAGAACCTATTAAAACCTATTAGTTTTAAAACCTATTCTACACCTATTAGATGTTTTAAAAAAATAATTGGCGACCTTAAAACATTAAGCTTCTAGAGTTAGTGCGCTTCTCCTAAATTCATCTGTTCTCCCAAATTCGAGACCTTTTTATCGTTATGTAACGTTACGTGAAATGGGCAACTAAAAGTAAAATTAACCAGTCACAGATTAGCTGTATTTGTATATCAGATTTAGTATAAATACTCTTGGCACAATAACTAAGCCATTATTCTGCTGGATTCCTTTCCCTAGCTTCCGCCATTGCTAACGTGTATGGTCTGGTTATCTGTCTAAAATGATGTCGCCCCATTAACCTGTGTAACTTGTATATAAGAAGTTATCGTAATTGTTATGATTAAAGAGTGTATTGTCTACGATCTATTATTCTGGAAATAGATATGATAATTGGTTGAACTGAATTTGGTATCAACTTCTTCCTCTCGCCCTGTTTGGCGTTTCACAATTTTTCGAAGTGTATTATTGATACTTTAAATTTCAGTTTTCCGTGCATTAAGTGCAAGTGATTGGTGAAAATGTTTCAGACAAATGTATCGTGATTCAGTTTTAATTATTGCGAATTCTCATTGTGGTGTTAAGTTTTCAGAATAAAGTAAAAATTAATAATGTAGAGAAGATCGAAAGCTAAATCTGTAGCAAAAAATTGAAATTGCAACGTTAAATGTGGATAAATTTCAGTGCGCCATCTTCAATGGCTCCAATAATGATATTCCGATTGACAAATATTTTTTATTTTTCGAATGGAAATGTGACTCCAAAAATATTGGAGATAAGGGCAAATCATTAGTATTCTCTGAATGCCTCCGTGGCAAGGCTTTATTTTTCTATCTACTAGAATGTATCGAACTAGACTGGCAAGCCGTTAATGATAAATTTTTGCCCATGCGGAAACCGTTACTTTTAGTGAATTTGTAAGTATTCTTTACTCTAAATTTAATGACATTGAAAAACATTTTAAAAATTGAAATATGCTGCAAGTCTAAAATTAAATGATCAAGTTACAATCGAAACATTAAACCAAAGACTTCCTGAGCAACAGAAAATGCTGCTCACTGTGCAAAATTTTACGAGCCTAAATGATTGGATAACTTTGGCTAGTAAATTACTTCCTAGTCCAAGTTGTTCTACATCAGATTCACTGGGCGAAAATTTTTCACACAACGAAACACAAAATTTTTCAACTTCTAGACAAAGTGCACCATCAATGTATAGCAACAAAGGTTTTACCAGCCGAGATATAGTTCTTAATTTTCAAATTTCAGACAATGCACAAGCAACGACTGAGCAAGAGAATGTTTAGAGAGCGACCAATAATATTTACTTCCATTTTGCGCCACAAACATCTAGAAATTTCCAACCACGATTGTCTCATCGTATAGATCATTTCCTTCGTTTAGTTATAATAATGAAGATTCTCAAAAAGTACACAAAAGGGAAAATATTTTAAGGTGAATGATCAATGTAATAAGAAAACATTACCGGGAATTATCGATACAGGGTCTCAGGTAAACGTGATATTTGAAAGTATTTTAAATTCTCTTGCTGCATAAATCGAACTTCTTAGCAATAGTCCTAATATAAATTTATATTCATTATCCGGAGGTCTTGTTGTGACTAAAGTAATCAAGCAATTATTTTACATTAGAAGAATTAGTAATGCTATAATATTTGATGCTGTAAATTCTAATTCTAATAAATTTTTAATTTAATTTTATTATTATCATCATCTTCTGTTTCCGTATTCAAATTTAATTTAACTTTAATAATTATGAAGTGTATAAATTCAAACGCATGGCAAGTAAAGGTATTCAATTAAATAAATTATTCTGAAAAAGTTTATTATTTAATGCACCAAGGGACCATTTTGGAACTATTTCGCGTAAGTACTAAACAAATACACTATTTTGTGTAAGTACTAAAAATTTTTATAATTATGCTGAAAATAGTGAATTTGATAATGATCAATTGCAAAAACTGTTAAGTAACTATATTCCTATATTTGTTAAAAATAAATATTATGTGGGTTGTATTAATATGAAACCTCCACGATTAATTTTAACTTCAGAATTACCTGTAGCTTCTTGACCCTATTGAGTCTTTCCTGAAGATAATAGTGAAATTAAGAGACAAATAGATGAATTATTGAATGCTGGTATCATAAATTATCCTTATGTTTCACCTGTAACTTATAAAAAAGAAGAACGAGCAAAATCTAGAATGTTAACTTTGAGGGCGCCAATTATTTTTTTTAAAGCAGCTAATATATCATGTTTTAAATGCGTAGAAGAAGGAATCTAGTTCTTTTTAGAATCTTCTGACATTCGTCCTGGCTGAGAAGACCGTAGGGATGAAGACAGGGCTGAGTGGACAAGCATGATGCTCGTTTAATACAACTGAGCTTGATGAATCACAATTTTTAATTTTACGCACATCAAATCATCATTTTGCAGAGAAAATATTTTTTAATAATAGTTGAAACCAAATAATTTCCATGCACACTGGTTTTAAATTACGATGTTATTTTAGATGAGCAAGCGTAGCAGCAAAGCGTCTCTCCAGAAAGAAGAAAGCTTAGACGGAAGAGAACGCAGCACTTCAAAGGAAGAAGGGAGGGAGTCAATAGTTTCAGTTCCGAATTAAAAAGTTTTGGTTTACAATTTATTGATTGGGCACGACGTATCTGCTTTAAAACATTACGTAACATGGAAAGATCACGAATTTGGGAGGATAGATGAACTTAAGAGGGGAGAACCAAATCTAGAATAGTTAATTTTGAGGTCGCCAATCGTGGTACGCTGATTTTGTTGGAGAGGACATGCCAAATCAATCGTCAAAGTATTATTGTATATGGCACTATGTTATTATGTTTTTTATATTGAGGTTTCTATTATTAGGTATGTGTATCTACAATAAGAAGAGATTATGGAATTAATTGTAAAACTGAGTATTATATTTCAATGAATGTAAAAGTTCGTTTCACTGAATATGATTTTTACTAAATATGAAAGTTATATTTCACTGAATACGAAAGTTCACAGTTCAATATATATTATAATGAAAATGTGTTCATCAACAAAAATTTGACAGATTTTTAGTGAACATTTATATTTACTTTGTGAAAACCTTTGAACATTTGTTTTCGTCAAGAACTTTATAAAATGTTTTCGTTGGATATTCAAACGACACTGGACATTCTTACAACTTGAAGATTTTAAAAAATTATATTTGTGTTAATTTACTATTTAGTTTTATTTAGAAATTATATTATTATTTCAATAATTGTAAATTAGTTATTCAAGTATTACATGATCTATGTATGAGAAAGGTTATCAATAATGACGGAGTACAGGCAAACCTGCAAGCTAAGTCCTTCACGTTTCTTCATGTCTTTCCTCATATACTAAAAACTTTCTCTTGCTTCGCTAATGATTTTCTGCCACCCTGCTCTCCCGACCTTTCCTTTGAAGGGGGGATATGTAAGGTATAACAAAACACGACAGCTGCTTTAAAAAATAATTGGCAATTTCAAAATTAACATTCTGGATTTGGGTGCTCTTCCTCTAAATTAATCCGTTCTCCCAAATTCGAGATCTTTCTATCATTATATAATGCTATGTGAAAAGGTCAACTAAAACTAAAATTAACCAATCATATATTAGCTGTACTTGTACATTAGGTATAGTATAAATACACTTGGCAAAATAACTACGTCATTATTCTTCTGCATTCCTTTCCCTAGCTTCCTCCATTGCTAACGTGTCTTATATACTCTGCTTGTCCGTCTAAAATGATATCGCCCCATTAACCTGTGTAAATTGTATATAGGAAGTTATCGTAATTGTTATGATTAAAGACTATACTGTCTACGAGAAATTATTCTAGTATTTTGGAAGTAAAGATGATAATTGGCTGAACTTAGTTTGGTATCAACTTCTTCTTCTCGTCTTGCCACTCTACAACCACGACTACGAAGTAAAAATTATTACACACAGACACACACACACATATATATATATACATCAGTTTGTATATCAGAAACCGTAGAGAATTAAAGCAATATATTCATGAATTTGTATTTATATTAATAGAATCTAATAGCTAAAGTCAATAATCTTTTTAACAGCTGAACAATTTTGAGCAGCTTCTATGATCGATAAGATTAGTTTGTTCTCCTAATAATTTTAGAAGCAACGGTCAAAGCAATTTCGCGAAAATCCCAATTTCTCGATTGTAGTTTTCGATGCACGATAGTTAAGTTTTTCGTTAAAGCCGATAAGTCTTAAAAATGGCTCACTAAATGCAAATAAAGCGAGCTCCTGTTCATTCCGCATTTAACAAACGAGAGTGTCTCTTCCTTTAGAAAGTAAAGTTGTTAAAAAGAACTGGAGAATTTATTGGAAGAAATAATTTAGTCCTTGAAAATTTATTGATTACACCATTTAAGAAACTGTGTAAAATATAATCGCTTTTGGAAATAGGGTTAAAAATCATAAAATAATTGCATATTACAAGGATTATCAAAAAGAAAACAAAATCAGAAAATAATTATTGTCTTATTTTTCTTTTATAATTTTAGAGATATTTAAAAGGGTAGGATCAAATGTCCTGCATTTTATTTTCTGATATTATTATGTGTTTTAAGAAATTTGCAAAACATGACTTTACCACTTGAAGTTCTAATTCTGCAAGCCTTAAGCTCAATACAGGTGGATCAGGCATGAAACACAGGCACTTCAAGCCAAGTTAAGTGCGCCACGACTGAATGGGCTTGTTGCATAGAAATTTCATGACTATAGTCACAGGCCTTTGAATAGGCAACAACATAGTATTACAACCTCTATTCAGAAATAAATTCTCTGTTCAAAAAGAAAAACCTATCAAAAAGAATAAATTCAAACGCATTTACGTTTTACTAGTGAGTTGACTCATAGAGTTTGGATCGAAAAATTTTATTTATTTATTTTCTTTTTTTGAACAACTATTCAGGAAAATATAAATCTAAGAGAGACAGAGTGAATTTCCATAAGACGGAAGTTTTCAAATATTTTGTGCGTCCGGCTCCTTTACCGAGTACATACTTTTTGCTGTAACCAATCCTTTAATATAAACTCTGTCTGCTAATATAAACTATTGGACTAACTGTAACAACGATGGTGCCTTCTGGTGTGTAGTCAGTGAAATACTCCAGTAAAAGCCAAGTAACGCAACTGATAATTTGTATCAGGCTCTTGCTCTGTAATTTTCTAATGTTAAATGTAATGTCTGTGTGTAACTTAAACCTGTTAATAAATTATTGTTACACTATAAAGGATTTTTTATGACCCCATCCAAAACGACCCCCCATAACTGACGCCCAACGTTAATGTTTAAACTGTAAAAATTTTCGCTTGGCTTTTGCTCAATTTCTTTTTCAGGACTTGCATCCACACCCGTTGGATACAGCTCCTAAAACTTTAGGTAAAGAATATCTCGCCCGTCAGGTATGATTTTTTTGTTCTGCCATTCCGATGGCTTAAGCAACAAATAGTTGTGAATGATATCCTTTGTTTTACATTTAAACATTAATCTTTTGTGATGCTTTAATTCTTAATGTTGGAAACGTGCAAATATTTAACTAGAAACGTAAAAGTACTCTACTGTGTTCTTAAAGAATATATATATATATATAAATATAATATATCTTTTATGAATATTATGTCATTTTGAAATGATTAAGAGATTCTTTGATTTTGTTTACACATAATGCGTGCACGAGAACTGTATAATCATAATGTTCAGTTTTGTTTCGAAATGCTAAATGTAGTAAAACATAAAAAGGTGTAATATATTGTAAAGGTGTAAGTGAGACATTTTAAGAGTAAAATTCTGTATTAAAAATTGTTATGTATTATAAACATGCTGAATGTATTCAATCTTATATCCGTAGTTTCGATTTCACTGGCGTCAAATGCTCTTGACGAGCCAGTAGCTCAATGACATATTTATTACCCTGTGCCTCAGCGACGATTTTCTTTATCGATATTTTTTTCTTGAATTTCTGGTTACATTGCTAGAAAATTGTTTATATTTGATGATTTAATATAGTGTAAGATAATTTAGAGTAGAAAAATTATTTGAAATGTGCCGTTTCTGTTATATATCTAGTCAACAAGGGTATTTTTTCATATATTGACACTGTGTTATATTTTTTTTCATATTAACTAACTTTAGTGTATTGGCATTCTGTGGTAAAATGACTACAAATCTTTTCTGGGTAAGGTGACCTCATACAACCTTCTATTTAGTGCCATAATAAAATGTTCATTGAATAATTTGTATTAAGTGAAATAATGTCACCATGTCGTTTTTTGCTAAAGGACGTAAACAAGATATGTGTGTTCTAGCAAGGGAACTCGGTGTGAATGTTACTGAACAAATGACAATAGTTGATATTCAGGATGCAATTTTAATGAGTAAGGGATATAATGAAGAGTTTATAAAATATATATTTTTAGCATAATTGCGGAACGAAAAGAAATTCGAATTTAACGAAAGAGAAAAGATAGAGGAACGCGATTATAATGAAAGGAAAGAGACAGAAGAACGAAACACGAGCTTGAAAAATTGAAAATACAAGTAGCTAGTTCAGATGTTAGTCATGATTCCGTACCTGCTTTTAAACTCACTGGCACGGATAATCCTAAGTTACATTTACAAACTTTAATTCCTCACTTTAATTCAAAAAGTGATGACATGAGCCCTTTTCTCACTTTATTTGAAAGGCAACTAGCAATTTTGAATGTACTTGAAAGGAATGAGCAGTGTATCTCTTAGGCTTGTTACCTAATGACGTTACAAAACTAATTGCAAAGGAATCGGCTAGTGATGCTCAAGATTATGATAACATCAAACAAATTCTCTTAAAGCATTTTAAATTAAGTCGCAGCATCGCAAAAGTCCTGATAGTACATAGCGAGATTTTTACTTTGATTTGAGAAATTTCTTTGATGGCTGGATTGGCGAAAATATTTTTGAGAAGTTAAAGGATTTGATGAAATAGGACTAAATTAAAAGACGATCCCCTTTTAAGTATAAAGAACATTTTGTGGATCATTGGTCCGAGTGGACTGATCCTCTTCAACTGGCTAATAAATTGGATTTATATTAAGAAGCTAAAAATATCAGAAGTAGAAATGTCAGTAAGGACACTCCAAAACCGTTTCAACGTAGTGGTCCCCAAAATTATAAAAATAACCCTCAAATTGTTGAAAACTCGGCTACAAAGAATTCTGGCATGAGAGAAGATCGACCAACTGTTAGTTATTATGGTTGTGGATAATCAGGCGTCTTTAAGGCTAAGTGTCCAACCTGCTCTCCTTCTTTAAGTAGAGATTCAGCCGACTTTAAAGCTATAAATTTACATACATTGTCTGTGGAGACACTTCTCACGACTCTTTTAAGGGTAAGAATTAACGGATTTACGGGAGTTGTCTGCGCTGACACTGGCGCTACTCACGCTATAGCAGGAGAAACTTTATATAATCTCTTGAAAGAACAGAGAACAAAATTTAAGAAAACTACTAAGACGGTCACACTCGCCGATGGTATTCAAAGGGAGAAAGAGGTCCACATGACTTAGGTAGACATTCACATTGAAGGAAGATCATTCCGCATAACTTTGCGTTCCCCTCAGCAAAGGGTAACAGGTCTCATTTAGGATCGGATTTTCTTAGGGAAGCTCTGGAACTGTTTTAGACCCTCTAAATCATTGGTGGTTTTACCATGATAATTCAAAACAGAAGTTTAAGTTTATTGATGACAATTTAAACCCATTGATCAAACCGAATGTACGTCGGAAGGTGATACTGTACTATTAAGAGAATGTGAAGGACAACATCTATCGCCACATCAAAGATCACAGTTAAATGAATTATTGAGTCAAAATTCAACTATCTTCCAACCAGGAGGAGAAACAACACCTTTCGTAGAACATCGAATTAAAACTGGAAACCATCCCCCAGTAGCTGTACCACCATACAAAATGAACTTTGCCAAGAACGAAATCTTAAAGCAAGAAATTGAGAAGCTCTTATATAAAGGAACAATTGAAGAATGCGAATCACCTTATGCATCCCCAGTTGTTTTAATACCGAAACCTAATAGAATTGTACGCCTCTCCATAGATTACCGGAAATTAATCGCGATCACAGTTCCGGATTCCTACCCACTTCCGAGAATGCGTGACCTGTTACATGATGCAAAACCTACTCCTTTCATGTCGACCCTTGATCTTCGTGCAGGTTATCACCAAGTGAAGATTCATACTGATAATCAAGACAAGACAGCTTTTGTGTGTCCCTTCGGAACATGTCGTTTCTTACGAATTCCCTTTGGTCTTCGGAATGCCCTAGCAACATTCCAGAGACTGATAGACCATTTTCACAATGACTTGAGGATATCCTAACCCTCACTTATCTGGACGACATAATTGTTTTGTCAAAATCATTCGAGAAACACCTTTTCGATCTCAAAGCTATTTTCGAAAGACCTTTCCTCTTAAAACTTCACAAAAACAGAGAGAAGTGCCACTTCGCTTCTTCTCGTGTGAAATATTTGGGATTTTGGATCACACAAAAAAGGATCGAAGTTGATCCAGAAAAAGTTTCCTCTATCCGGGGAGTTCCACCTCCGAAAAACGTCAAGGAACTCCAATCCTTCCTGCAAACGTATTCTTGGTTTAGACGATATGTTCAAAACTTCGCAGAAATCTAACGAAGAAAAAGTCCAATGGGAATGAGGTTTCAACCAGCAAAAATCTTTTGAAACTAAAAAACTGCTTCATAACACCTCCCGCTTTGAAGCAAGCAAATGGAGCTCAACCTTATACTCTTCGAACCGATGCAAGCAATTATGTCCTCAGAGCTGTTTTACTTCAAGTGGAAGATTCAAAACAGCATCCTATCGAATATGCCAGCCGATTGCTTTCTCCGGCTGAGCGAAATTATTCGACGACTGAACGAGATGCCCTCGCGGTCGTCTGGGACCTGAAAAAATTCCGTGGTTATGTAGAAGGATCAGAAGTAACTATAGCATCTGATCATCAACCTTTAAAAGGGCATTTGAACCTCAAGTTTCCAACCGCAAGACTTGCTAGATGGACACTTGGAATTCAGTCTTTCAACCTGAAAGTACAATACATCCCTGGAAAAGTAAACGTCATCGCTGACATGCTATCCCTTCCAAGCCCCGAACATGATGTTTCACCTTGCGAGATTTCAAATATATCTGTAGTGGACATGCCGACAACAAGTCCAAAAGACATGCGTGAATACCAAATTAAAGATAAAAATTTAAAAAGGATTATAGGAAGTTTTGAATCCACTCAGAAAACTGAAGAATGTGCCAACTGGATTGAACGCGGATTCCTAATGAATCAAGGTGTTCTCTACCGATACATCTCTGACTGATTCAGAAGAGGCCCAGTTAGTCATTCCAACTGCCGAGCGTGAATCCATCATGCAAAAGCACCATGATGACCCAATGGCTGGACATTATGGAGAGGAAGGAACATTCCAACGAATTGTCAGACGCTATTATTGGACTGGTATGAAAAAGTACATATCCGACTATGTGAAAAGCTGTCCTGAGTGCAACCGCTACAAGGCTACCAACCAAAAGCCAGCTGTACTGCTAAGAACCCCTGTTCATTTTCAATGTTTTGAGATCATATCTATTGATTTATTTGGACCGCTGCCAAAAACTGATACTGGGAAACAATGGATCTTCATTGTCGTAGACTGTGCTACCAGATGGGTTGAATTATTTCCTGCTGTTCAAGCTACAGCACGCAACTGTGCTATAACCTTCATCATTCATTCGGCATGGTATACAACCAAGAATCATCAGCGATAACAGAACCCAGTTTATCAGTGCCGTCATGCAACAAATTTGCTGCACATTAAGTATCAATCAAAACTTGATACCAGTTTACTCTTCTCAATCTAATCCTGTGGAACGGAAAAATAGAGATTTAATAGAGATTTAAAACCTCGTCTTGCAATCGTTGTAGAAGATGCGCATGATAATTGGCATTCGAAACTAGCAGTTATTCGCTTCGCTATGAATACGGTCGTCTGTAACGTTACAGGCCATACACCATAATATTTGGAAAAGAGCTGAGGACTGTCGACGACGTTGTCCACGATTTCAAAGCTGTGGTCGAAAATAATAACTTTGTTCCTGAAATCACCCCTTATCACCTATTATCCTTTGTAACAGTTGCGAATCGACACGACAAGTGCTTTATTCACCAGGTGATAAAGTGTGGGTTAATTTACATCCCGTACATGCAAAAAACAAAAAGACTTCAAAGCGTAACCGTCCATTCTTGATAATGACACAGAAATCACCTACTACCTATGTTATTTCAAGCCTTCATAAACCATCAGAACCCTTAGGGACGTACCATACGTCCGCACTAACACCTTTCAAAGACACGGGCACTTCTCAAAATTGTTCCTCTCAGGGAGAGAGGTCGACCGCCAAAAGTTACTTTGCGTTCCCGAACTAATCAAAAACTTGTGGTTTCGAACAGTGCTTCAAAGAGAGGTTTTCTTGCCCAGGAAACCAAAAAAATATTCATTTTAGAATATTTCAAGAGCTCCCAAATCTTTCAGCTCTGTCTCCTTGCCGGGACGTTGGCGGAACCAAAGGAGGAGTTTGTAACTAATCATTTAATATAAACTCTGCTGCTAGTATAAACTGTTGGACTTACTGCACCAACGAGGGTGACGGCTGGTGAGTAGCCAGAGAAATACTCTAGTAAAAGCCAAGTGACGCACGTGATAGGTTGTATAAGACTCTTGCTCTGTAATTTTCTCAATGTCCGTGTGTAACTTAAACCTGTTAATAAATTATTGTTAACTATAGAGGACTCTTTTATGATCCCATCCAAAACGATCCCGCCATACCGCAATTTTTAGGCGAGGTAGCCAATGAATATGCATTGTTTTGTTTTTCATAACTCCCTGTATCTTTTGCAGTCATAAAAGTCTGAAAAAAGCTTCTTAAACATTTCTGTCATATATTGACGAAAATAAATATAAAACATCAAATAACTCAAAATAAAACATATCAACGTGGAAGAAAACTAAAGTAAACTGTTCTTCCAAAACACTTTCCAATAATTAAGTAAAACAGGAAAATTGCTTTATTCTTAATGTTTAAAATATATTAACTTTCGTCCGATAAATATTCTCTGATGTACTATAAAGATCTTCAAAATGAAACATCTGATACATACACCACATGACTTCCTTGTACGGAATATTAAATTATACGCATTTTGCATTTCATTTAAACGTATTGGATTGAATTAAATCTACTTCATCGATAGAGCATAAACTACAATAGAATAAATGCACTCTTTAAATTTCACTATATTTGTTTACCATAGCGTCACTCTGGCGTTAGGTTCACTTAATAGCGTTACATCCCATTCATTTTAGAAGTCAGAATGCACAAAAATCATGTATATCATCTGAAAAATTATTTAATCTTTGCCACATATTCTGTTCAAATACTATAATAAACCTAAAACGATGTATAAAAGAAATTAAACAAACAATAAAAGAGAAAGAAACAGTTTTTCACAGGCGATTCAGTATTTATCATTCAATTATTCAGTCCTCACTTTGCGACGAGGCAAATATATAAAAACTCAAAATATCTGTATTAAAAATTACGAAGTAAATCTTAAACACTTATTTCGCCGAATAATTTCCAGAATGGATTAACCATGATTTAATTACCAATAGTAAAGGAAGGTGTTAGCTTTGTTATTTCGAAGTTTAGTTTTTCTAGATTGGCAACACATCCACTATTCTCCTAAATATCAAATGTAAACAAATATGGCCGCCATGAGTAAAATGATTAGGTTCAGACACACTTAAATAACCTTTTAAACTGTTGATAATTCTAAAAATCTTGCATGCAGACTTAATAAAGGCATAAAAAACCTTAAGCGGAAGATAAGAACAATATAATTCAATCAGTTTTAGAGCAAAAATGCACAATTTACCAATATATAAGAATAAAAAAACTGAGCTCACAGAGCCGAGTAACAGAATGGATATATATATATATACGTAAATTTATATACTTTCGGTGCGGCCGATTGCAACTAAAATAGGAGGGGCACATCTACATGTTATATAGCAGTCCTATGTACAAAATTTCAACGTTCTGAGGCTACTCGTTTCTTAGTTCTACGAGATGCGCACATACATACGTACGTACGCACAGATGCTACGAAAAAATCTTTTCAGAATCCATTTTAAATCAGTTTTATAATTTTTTTTGTGGAAAAAGAATCTTGTATTCTCTTCTTACGTACGAATGCCACTGAAAATTATCATTAAATTGCATTCGATAGCGGTCAAAATAGATATTTTCGTTGAAATATGATATCCGAAATTTTTCGCGATATTCGAAACTTTTTACTTCGTAGAAGGAAGTGAAAATATAAGGTGTAGCTTTTCTTGTATCTTTTGTTAACACGAAACTTGCTTGCCTTTTATTGTTCAACTTAGCAAATGTTGGCTGAATTTACATAGTGATTTATTTCTTTCCAAGCATCAAGTTCTTGATTCGTAATGATTTCTTCACAGCTCCGGTTGATAGTAAAAAAATGAATAGGAAGTTGTGATAGGAATTAATATCTTCGGTGTGATACTGCGATTCAGGAATCGGATGATAGGTGACCGAAAATGAGAATAGTAGCTTTTTACCAATAAATTCAGGTGGTTTGAACTTCTTTAGGATCTTTTCCATGTATATTTCGATTACAGAAGTTGTACACTGCGAAAGTAAAATGGACAGTTATATATCTGTCTTTCTACTGGACCGATTGACAAAATTCAAATTGCGTTTTTCATGTCTCGGAAGCGCGACCTAGGATATGTATTAGATTTATATTTAGCATTGTTCTAATATAGGTATTTTCACACAAAATCGAACGTTTTCTGAAATGAGATGCTAATTTTTTCCATACTTCTATTCTACGACTCAAGTTATGCGAAACTGCCAAGTTTTGTAAAAGTCGCACGAATAGCTTTTGAAGAATTAGCTCTCAAAATTTTAGCTCCTCGATATTAATTAAATTTGGTATATATTTATTAATCTTCCTTTTTGTTAAACTTATTTGATTCTACCTTTCATATTTTGAAATTTAGGTTCATTCCAAATAAAATACGGCCATATTTTATGATTTATTTCTTAAATTTGTATTTTAAAATAATTTTAAAACTTTTGTCGCAAAACATTTTGAGCTTAATCTACACAATTTTTTACCATCATCTTAAAGTAGATGTATTTCTAAGCATATCTGCAAACAATTAGAGTTTTTTTTATTAAAAATTTCGGAAGAAAAGGAAGGAAAAGGAAAGGAAAGTAGATTGCCATAAATTAAGAAGTTCGCCAAGTAAATAATTCTTAGCGCAAACTGAAAAAAAATGCGCCAGGGTAAATTTTAAAATTTCTCAATAAATAGTCTCACAAAAAAAACTACAAAATTTGATATTTAGGCATAATTTTAGTCACAAAATTGAAATATGAAAAAAAAAAATTGCATGTCATTTCAGAAAAAGTCCGGCTTTGTGTTAAAATACCTATATTAGATATATGCTATATATAAATCTAATATACATCCCAAGTTGGGCTTTCGTGACATGGAAAACGCCATTTGAATTTCGTCAATCGGCCCAAAAGAACGACAGCTATAGAACTGTCATCCCCCCCCTTTTTTTGTGCGATATACATCTTGGCTGTGGTTTCAGATAGCTACTATGGGCATAAAATTGCATAATACATAATACGTAATAAAAATATTAAAGAAAATACAATAATTGATGTGAAAATCATGAAGGAACTTTTTACATATGATGCACACAGCGCGTCTTTCAGCATATATTTTATTGTGATTTGTTTGTATTTATTAGGTTTTTACCATGAGTTTTAAATACCAGTTATTTTAAATATATTGACATATTTTTTTTATCTCAGGTAATTTTGATCATACAATATTTTACTATGAAAAAGGAATAACACAAATTAATAAAATTTTTTCGATACAAAATTTATGCACTCACTGGTTGTTGTTGACTTACCGGTAAAATTTAAATCCGTTTAAATTTAATTTTCTTGAATTATATTAATCATCGCGCCACGTTTTGTAGAATATTCGCATAGAAATTAAATTTAGTTGTCCATTTTTCATATGTGCATCTAATGTTTAATAATTTGCGCTAATGTTTTTACCGCATTCCAGATTTCAAATTCTTTTTACATATTTTTCTGTTATTCACTAACCGTTGCAAATGTATGAATAAATTTATGTATAAAACTTTGAAAAGCGGTTATGTCTTAGCTGGAACAACCGCATCTAATTAAATATAATTTGCATAAGCTTTTTTTTATCAAAGAAATAATAATTTTTGTATTTTACTAACCTTAATTCTATTAGACAATTTTCTATTATTTCTCTTTTTATTGTTATTGACTCATTTGATATAAATCATTAGTAACATACAGTCATTTTGTAATTAGAATACATTATGATGACAGCAGTTAGGGCATACCAATAAAGATGCCGCTAACATAATTTTCAACGTTCTCATAATCCTTAAAAAATAATTATACCAATAAAAATAAATCTAATAAAAGAAAATTCTACCAAAAAAAATCTTTTTTTTACACTTTTCTCAATGAATGGAATATGGCTCATCAGTTTGTTTTTCTCATGTCAGATACGGCAAAATATTTAAAATGACATTGGTATTTTTAGAAAAACATATAGAATAGTATTAAAAAAAGAGCATCGTATTTTACATTGTATTTTAGTTTCCATTTTTTTTTCTTTATCCAAAACAGGAATAAAAAAAAGGAACTGGATACAACTCAATTACACGAACTGTCAAGACAGTAAAAGTTGAAAGAAAGACATGGCATTTAATTATTATTAAGAAGAGTCTTTTAATGGAAAATATTTTATATTTATTTACTTTTTTCCATATATTATAGCAGGGTAATCTTCTGTTTTTTTTAATTCTGTTAATAACAGGATTTACACAATGATGTGATTCTAATAATAACTCATTCTTTACGCTGAATTAATATCATTCCGCTTTTACTTTTAAGTTTTAATTAAAAGGTATTCTGTTTATAAGAAAGAGAAGTGTTAATAAATAAATATTATGTGAATATTTTATAACGTTTAGTTCTTGAGCAACTAAATTCATTGGGTAAAGAATACTGGATGTAACACAACTATTTACATTATTAAGTTTTAACAATTTGTATAAATCTCGGAATAAAGTTACAGTTGAAGAGGAAAATTTTAACCTTTATTTACCGTATTAATTACAGGAATTTTCACAAATAAAGAAAGAGATTCCTTTATTATTATATATCTACATATTTAAATGTAAATAAGAAAGTGCCAAAAGAATAAAAAATTCTAAATAGTTTTCTAATTTATCAAATTAACTAAAAATCAGGTTTATTAAACAGGCATTAAATAATGATAGTCTACTAAGTTAGAAATTTGTTTGTAATTACAAATGGCATTAAAAATAAATTAACTAATAACTATTAATAATAATTAATAATAAATTAACTATAACTGGAAACTTTTATTAAATCCCTATTTTATTATTAGTACTTATTTTAAAACCTGCAGACTGTGTTAGACTGCTAGCGAGTCTTAAGCAAATATCACAGATACTGAAGAAAGCTAAAATACCCTTTCTATTTAGTGTTAAACTGAATAGAACAGACAAAGTTTCTGCTAAAACCAACTTCCGATATTTTGCGATTATTTAAATTAGCGTAATAGAAAGTTAAATTCAAATGCAGAAAACGTAGACCACACATAAAATAAACTGATTAAACTAGGTGAAACTTTTATCGGCGCATATTTTAAAGCATCGGGTAGCAAAACGCTAAAGCAGAAATATAATTTTAAGTACAGCTGGGTGTTAAGTAACGGTTAAGACGCAAAAGCCAGTAGCTGTCCTCGTAAACATTCAAAACCTTCAGCTTAAATATACAGAGATTATTGCATTCTGGTGAGGAATACGAAAAAAAGCTATAATAAAGGCTTATATTATAATAATTCATTAATTAAAATAAAATATCTCACACAATTTTACAATTATAAATAAAAATGATTGTAAGAATTCTGATATATTTGTATAAATTGACTATGAGTAATTTCTCAGTAGTGTTGATTGACGTAAGCCACTAATAATGTAAATGAAAAACAAAATAGCTGACATTTGCATGAATAAAGTAACTGCTTAATTATATTAGAATAATATGTTAGCATAGCAAACGCTGGGTTGTTGCAAATGAAATGATGTTTGAATGACGCCAGGTTCTATTGGTTACGGAAAAAAAAACGAACGATAAAATTTATGGAATTCGTTTTGCAACGTGGCAATGTCACACGTGGGTAATGTATTTGTAATGCACAAAACACTCTGAAATCTATGCTGGCACCTAGCGCACTAGCAAAATAATTACGTGCTTAAAATTAGCAAAGCAACGACCATCATCCATGAGAATGAATTCATTCCTATCTGCTGCAGAGTAAAAAATTACCAGATGTAGTAATAAAATACAAAATAAGGGTAAACATTATGCATTGATTATTTTGAAATCAATGAGACAAGATGTGAAAAATTACCGAAAGGATAACACCTAATTATTGCAATTCAAAGAATTATGCAATTAAGCATATTTTAGCTCATATAAATTCCATCCAGATTTGACCTTAATGCCGTATGAGATTTCGATACATCTCTGTTTCTTGCATTAATATGGTGTTCTAGTCTTATAATTAAACGATGTTTGTTTTAAACAGAGTTTCACTTCAATTAACCGCAAAGAGGCGATTTGTATGAATATAGAAATGTGGGTCGTTTAGGAAAAAATAGTAAGAAAACGGAAGTATAAAATGCGATACTAATGAGGAAATCGACAAAAGCTTTCAAGAAATAGTTATAAATGATGGCAAGAAGTTAAAGAAACTGAGAAAAAAGAGAACTAAGGACTCTGTTTTATCGAGTCTAACGGCAATTGAATCTCTTCTACTATTTTTAATCTGTTACCGTACGACGGAAAAACTGCCTGAGATGTTTAGAAGATTCTTTTATAGGCAATAGCACTGAGAAATCTCTAGAAAGAATCACCAGTATTTCAGTTTCATGGGTCACTACATGGAAAAGCCATCATTCAGATAAGCAGCAGAACTCTATTTATCTGATGTAATTGGCGAAAGACCATTTTGGATAACACTTATTTTTAGACAATCCTTGAGAACTATTTTCGATATTTAAAAGCAGAAGGAGAAGGAAAAACGTTATTACATTCATTTACATACTTGTATTATCTTTAGAATTGTTTTAAATGGGGAAGCATATCATAAAAATTGAATGCTTACTAGAAGTTCCGTACCACTATTATCTGAGAAGCAGGAAATACGTATGAAAGTCATTTGGAGGGCAGTGCACCGGTACACCAGTACTCCATTACCTAGCGTTCTCAAAGGATCGCCCTACATAGAATATCACCCTGGCCCCAGAGGCAATCCTCGGGGTCGCGATCCAACCGGTGAAGCCTACGAGTCCCACTAAGTCGGGTTGCAACGTCGTGCGGCATCACCCGATTCCACCAACAGGGCCGTTTTCCCTCGGACGACCAACGAAATCTAACATATAGCTCCACCACAGACAGAGGAGCGGACACGAGAGTACCAGTACGGTCCCTGCCAAGCCTGAACCAACCTGAGAATAAACTCGGGCTCTAGTTCTGTGAAGCCAACTTAGCAAAACATCTGTTTTTGCATACACTAGTCTGAGATCATATTTTTCAACACAAAGAATGCAACAGTATGAGGTATTTCTGTCGCCTTCTTAGCATGCCTTCGTGGTATAATGGTCAGCACGCTCGGTGTATATTCGAGAGGTCCGTGGTTCGAGTCCCAGCGAGGGCTTTGCTCATTTTCCATGATTCCTGGTTCCAAAAAATGTAATGTTTCTACAGTGTCGCCCGAATTACAGAAGTTGGTGGATGATGATTCTCCACCAACAGGATTTGGCAATTGGGTCCGCTAATCCTCAGTCGTCCTTTAAAAGGGGGAGTATATAAGGTATTTATCCCGCGTTCTTAGCATGCATTCGTGGCCTAATGGTCAGCACAGCATTGCTAATTTTTCATCGCTCCTGCTTTAAAAAATACCTAATGTTTCTACATCTGTTTCAAAGTAATTAAATTATAGAAAAAAAAAAATCTGAAAGGTTTCAGATTTTAATTACGTGCAAAGGAGCGTTTATTTAACATTTTGTGTGTTACCTTTATTTATTAAATACCATGTTCTTCGCACTTAAACCATAAAATTGATTTCAAGAGCAATATCGCAAACTAATTTTAAATTGAGCATATCTTTAGAAATTTCGGTACACACTCTCACGCGCTGGAGATAAAAATGTTTTTCTGTACAACGTTGGTATTGCTGGCTTTGAAATCTTTGAGTTGTTAATGAAAAATTCGTTAAAGTTTTAGAGAATATTGTTACGAATTTCACATTTATTTGGCTATTTATTTATAATTGTAATTAAAATTCCTTTTTATTTTCCCGTGCAACGCAGACGATTTTTGAAGAGAAAGATATCTCCAAAAAAAAATAACCAACAAAGAAACATAAGGACTAAATTGAAAAGTGACACGCCGTTTTTTGTGAAACAACGCAAAACGCCCTAACGAAAGTAATAGTCCTTCGGGACTAAATCCCTTTGGACTAATAATCAAACATAATTTGGATATGACTGGTTTTGTAGACTCAACTGTTCAATATAACCTTTACTTCCGTCCATTCACTTCAGCGGGATTAACGAGATTTCACGATACTTTAGTAAGAGAGAAGAAATTTTATACAGTTTTTGTTTGAAAGATCGCGATGCTGGTAGAGCCTAGATGTGAAAATCGAGCAGTATATGAAAATGCTTTTTGGCTCTAAATTAGTAAGAGACAATCATGGGAATCTTGAACAGTACTTAGCAAACGTATGGTAAGTAGCTGTTATCAAAGCACGAGTTTTGGAGTAATACAAGAATTATGTGAATGACAGGAGGTCAATGGAGCACGTGTCTTGCTTCTGTTTATCCCACAGCTGCAGTCCAAGAATTTGGATAAAACCACAAAATTAAAACTCTTCCATCTAATCCGTGTTCCCTGTATATGTTTCCGTGTGATATGTTCTATTTTCTACGGTTGAAAAGGGTACTGACTGTCTTATGCCTCTGAAAGAATTAGAATTCGAAATAGAATCAGCAAGCAGTTAGCTCGTTATGCGGATAGAGTCAGTCGTGAAGAAGAGGTTATAGAGAAATTCTGTCAACCGTTTCAAATGACAGGTGAAAAGTTAAAGATGCTTCAAACTTCACTTGTGCAAAAGAAAAGTAATTTCAAAAGAAAGATTGAAGATCTTTACCCTCAAGGCATTACACCGTATGATGATGTTAATTGTAAGACTTAAGATTTTAAGACTCTTTCTTACAAACTATGAAGCTCAAAGCTCGTATGCACACTCGTTGTGGATAACACAATGCAGTGAACAGATGTTTGCAAAATTTGCTTTACATGCTTTAAAATTTACTATTGAATTGACCTTTCGCACATATGTACTTTTTAGGAACAAACTAGAATTATCATAATTTTATTGTTTGAACCATTGGATAGAGTGGAAAAAATATCTTTAAAGTGAAGTTCATACAGGATTACAAGTAAAAGAGTGATTAGTCATTGTTGGGAACCGATTTTTCAATTGAATAATTTCATTGATAACCTGTCAATAGGACTAAAAAAATAAAATTATAAAAAAATAAAAATAATAATAAATAAAAACAAAATCTGAAAGTTTTCAGATTTTAAATTACATCCAAATGGGCGTTTTTTTAACATTTGTGTGATATCTTTATTTATTAAATATCATGTTCTTCCCACTTAAACCATAAAATTCGGTTCAACAGCAATATCACTAAATAATTCTAAAATGAGCATATCTTTAGAATTTCCGATACACAGTCTCACGCGCTGGAGATAAAAATGTTTTTTCTGTACAACATTGTCATTGCTCGCTTTGGAATCCTTGAGTTTGTTAATCAAAAAGTCGTTACAGTTATACAAAATATGAAATCGATAATAAAACAAATTCCAAATTTGGGCTTCCAGATGCCCATATTTGCAGTAGGATTACTTCATTCAAAATTGGATGGATCTAGGTACCGTTGTTTTATCACAATGCGAGAAACATACATACATTTATGCAGATTCTTCATTATTGAATTTCTTCAAATATAATACAGGGAGATAGTATTTGGTGGCAATGATTTGAAAAGTGAAACGGACATTCAGATTGACTCGAAATTGAAAACGAAAACAATAGTTCTTCAGGGACAAAGCCCCTTTGGGTTAAAAAAAACTGTTTTAAAAGTAAACTTTTATAAAGCTCATAAAATAATTAATGGACTAAAAGAAAAAATAATTTATCATATAGTTTAATGGGAATACTAAATTAAATAATTCTCTTAACAGATTTCATTTACAAGTCTATGTCCTGAATAATAAAAGCATGTGCGCCTAAATAACGAAATTTCTTCATTGAATTACATAGTCAGAAGCGTAAGCAGTTATCTTTATTAACTGGTGGAGGATATCCTCTCATTATATTTGTGATATTAAATTGCAGAGGAAATCTGTAAAAGGGAATTACGTAATCCCCCATTCCCATTAAACTATATGATAAATTGTTTTTTTGGTTTATTAATTATTTAATAAAACTTACTTTTTAAAAAAGTTTCTTAAAATGTTTTTTTTTTTAGTTCATTGTCACTATTACATATAAAAATTGACATTAATATAAAATCCTTTAGAGCTTCAAATAATTATAACAAAATAAAGCTGTAAAATACAAGAAATTAAGTTTAAACACTTTTAAAAAGTACAACAGGCATTACAAAAATTAATTAAACAAAGCACCACTTCTTAAACTTCAGATTAACTAAACATATAAAATTTAAGCTGGTTAACCTAATGAGAGAAATCAAATTAATAAAAGAAATTTTTGACTCAGAGCAATTAAGTCGAATTGTATCACAGCAAATCCATCTCCTTAGTGAATGCAAATCCTCTTTTTTCAAAAGCATTAGCATTCAAAAGCATTTTTTTATACATTAGGCTGTATACTGCGGGGGAGGAAGAACAGTTCTATATCTTCCGTTCCACTGGGCCGATTGACGAAATTCAACTTACGCTTTCTATGTCTCGAAAGCGTGACTTAGGCTATGTATTAGATTTATATATAGCATTGTTTGATGTAGGTGGTTTGACACAAAATCGGAATTATTTCCGAAATTACATGCCAAGTTTTTTCACATTTCGACTCTACGACTCAAATTATGCCCAAATATTAAATTTTGTAAAATTTGCTGCGAAATTTACGGAGAAATTTAAAAATTTATCTTGGCGTATTTTCAGTTTGCTCCAAGAATAATTCACTTGGCGAACTTCTTAATTTATAGCAACCTATTTTCCTTTCCATTTTTATTGTATATGAGCAGAAAAATGGTCACGTTCATTATTTTCAAATAATTTTAACAAAGTGCGTAAACCGCATTTGGCGTTATTATCGCTTGTAATGAATATGCCAAATTTCAAAACACGCATGTGTAAATTCACGTATATCTTGGGAAATTTTGAATAAAAAACACTAATTTTTTGCAAGTGTGCCTAGAAATACGTCTACTTTTAAAACGATGTTAAAAATTTTAGAAGTTATAATACAAAAATGTTTTCTAAAAATTTATAAAAATTACTTAAATACAGATTTTGAATTCTGGAAGAAGGAATCAAGCAAGTTTAATAAAAAAAGAGATATTTATAAATATACATCAAATTCAATTAACATTGAAGAGCTAAACTTTTGAATGCTAATTTTTTAAAAACTACTCGGCGATTTTTACAAAACTTGGTAGTTTGGCCTAATTTGAGTCATAGAATCGAAATACGGAAAGAAACTGGCATCTCATTTCAGAAAGAGTCCGATTTTGTGTCAAAATACCTATTTTAGAACAATGCTACATATAAATCTAATACATGTCCTAAGCCGCGTTTTGGAGACATGGAAAACGAAATTTGAATTTCATCAATCGGGCCAGTAAAACGAGAGATATAGAACTGTACACCCTCTTTTTTTTCACAGTGTACTGGGAATGTGAGCTTTTAATTTTCTCAGCAAGTCGCTCTTCCAATTCTTTATTTTTAAAGCTGTTGATATCTCATAGGTATATGCAGAATGCTTTCTCGTGAGAAAAGAGGATTGCATTATATTATTTCTTGAACTTTCCCTCCCTCCATGGGATTACTTAGTGGTGGCGACAGGTTCTTACGGGGACTAATGCCCTCTACAGAGCAGGTTGTTGATCAAACAGATTATATCTAGTCTCGTAATGTTTCTTGGAAAATTAATCATACCATATAAAGGAAGAGAATACTGATGTAAACTAGTCAGGATGCAACACATGAGACGGTTTAAGCATTTGACCATCCCAGGCGGTAACTTAGACATAAGCTACTTCTGGACTTCTTGGTTTCAGGGCAGATGTAAGGGTATACTTTCAGTGACATGTCTGAAATCCCAACATTTTTCAAGAGCTACATTAATTAGTGAACTATCTATCGAAATTCAATGTGATTTTCCTTTAGAAAATGAAGCCACATTGAGGTTGAATTTTGTCTATTTTCACTTCCTTGTACGAAGTAAAGGAAGTATGGCAATCACGAAAAATTTCGGATACCGTATTTCAACGAAAATTCCATTTTTGCAATCTAATGCAATTTAACGATGTTTTTGAGTAACATCTATACGTAACGACAGAATAAAGGGCTCTTTTCCTGCAAACGAATTATAAAACTGATTTAAAATGGATTTAGAACAGATTTTTTCGTTGCGTCTGTACGTACGTACGTATGCACGTATGTATGTATCTGGCATAACTCAAAAACGAATAGCCTCAGAACTTCGAAATTTTGTATGTGGACTGCTATAACATGTAGATGTGCACCTCCCGTTTTGGTTGCAATCGACCAAACTAAAAGTATATATATATATCCACTCTGTTACTCGGCTCATTGAGCTCAGGTTCTTTATGCTCGTAAATTGTGCATGTTGTGCTTTGAAACTGATTGAATTATGTTGTTCTTATCTTCTGGTTAAGGTTTATTTCTTTAGTTAACCTACATATTTCAGTTGTAGAATTATCATCAATTTAAAAGTTGTTTAAGCTCTGCTAAGCCTAATGTTTTGGCCACAGCAGCCATGTTTGCTTACATTTGAAATTTAGCAGAATAGTGGATTTGCTGCCAATCTAGAGAAACTAAGCTTCGCAACAACAAAGATAATGCTTTCTTTTATTATTGCGAATCCATTTTGGAATTCCATTCTGGAATTCTGTTTAATCCATTCTGAAATTCATTCGAGGAAATATGTATTTAAGATTTACTTCGTAATTTTTAATATAAATATTTTGAGTTTTTATATATTTTTGCCTTCTCGCAACGTGAGAACTAAATACTTGAATGAGAAATACTGAATCGCCTGTGAAAAAACTGTTTCTTTCTCCTTTTGTGTTTGTTTAATTTTATTTGTACATCGTTTTAGATTTATTATAGTATTTGAATAGAACATGTGGCAACGATTAGATAATTCTTCAGATGATATACATGATTTTTGTGCATTCTGACCTCTAAAATGAATGAGATGTAACGCTGTTAAGTGAACCTAACGCCAAAGTGACGCTATGGTGAACAAATATAGTGAAATTTAAAGAGTGCATTTATTCTACGTGGTTTATGCGCTATCTACAAAGTAGATTTAATTCAAACGAGTAAGTTTAAATGAAATGCAAGAAAAACTGCGTATAGTTTAATATTCCATACAAGGAAGTCATGTGGTATACACATCGGATTTTTAAATAATAATGTTAATGTGTAGATGTTTTAGATAACATATCACACTTGGAGGAACGTACAAATTTTGCAAAGTTTTTTAAAATTTTAAACACTATGCTATAGTTGAACACGTTTAAATAAAATCAGGAAAACATTCTTACTGAATTCTGCAAGTACCTTTAGTTACTGTCCTATATTCTTGAAGAAATAACTCAGGAAAAAATGGTTACTTTTTATTTAAAAAAATTTTAAACATTAAGGATTCTTTGATATATTTGAGATTTAATTTCTACGCCTAACCTTCTACGCCCAATTAGATTAAAGGAAGTTTTTTTTTTTTTTTTTTTTTTTTTCGTAACTGAGCTGGGATAACACCCCATGATCCCTTTCTTCGCTTTAGTTATTTTTTGTACTTTCACCCTGATCACATGACTATGTTTTTGCGAAAGAAATTCTCTGAAAAGAATTGCAAAAAATTGTGTTCTGTAATAACTCTCTTGTATAAGAATGGCATAAAAATGATACGCGGCATAGATAAAATTTCCGAGCGAAAACTAAAAAGCCTGGATCGAAAATGTAAATAATAGTTGAGGCAAGCAGTATGGTTGGATAAAATCCTTAACTTCGTTTTTTTAAACATCTGAATACCCATTAATGATTTATTTTTACTCGACATTTTTCATTTATTATGATACATAAAAGGTTTTGGCTTTCATTCTGTATAAATAATACCTTACATGCATGTCCGTATGAAAGTTCAAACAAAAGATTCTTAAAACTTTAAGAAAACTAGGTAAAGCATAGCAGATTTATCCTTGCAGTTTTAATACTGGAGGATATAAAAGTTTGAATTGTACTGCATTTCGTTTAATTAATTAAAAATATCTAATAGAGAAATATTTACAAAATAAATCATTATTTTGATATAAATGCTAATTATTGTGACTTAAACTCACTAAATTTAACTAACTGACGTATGTAAATAAACTTCCATTAAAACGCAGACGCTTTCTGAAACTGTATAAAATGTCAAAAATTTGAGTGAATTAGTGCGATACAAAACCTTTCACAGTTTTTCAACATACAATATTGCTGAAGATTCATTCAACCTCTAAATAATGTAACGTTAATTTCTGCTTAATAACTTAACTACCTTTTAGAAATATAGAGTACTGCGTTGTCTTCAACTTTCTTTGGACGTATACTTATTTTTATATATAAACTATTTAAAAATAAAATTGGAGAATCAGTTAAAAAATTCAGAGTTTATTTGCATTCCACTACAAAGTGGTTTGCCCGCAAAATCTGAACAGCGTTTCTTTAAATTAAAGCAATTGTGCATTAATAGTCCTTTCTTTTATAAGACACCTTAATGATAAGAATATAAGTTAGTTTATATCGTTGTTACGTAGTTTCTTCTCCTGTCTCAATCTTGAGTGAGGAAAAGTCGGAAATGATGTCATAAAACTTCCACCTTTAATACCAATACCAAGATGGTTTTCAAATTATTTTCGTGTAAAAACTGCGTTTCTAGAGTCTTAATCACCATTTATATCAAGCTGTGGCGATAACATGCTCAGTGTAAATTAAGGTTAGCTAAAATAATTGAAGAAGCATTAAACTTGAAGATTAAATCTCGTACACACATTATAACGATTTTAAGACCCGTTTATTATGTTAAAATTTATATCAATCAGTACATATAAGTAGATATTTTTTCGACATTTGCTTGCATCATTATCAAATTTTTTAAAATAAGAGGTAACGCGTCATGATGTGGTCAGTATGCTAACTACTCAGATGGTATGAAAGTAATTAGATATCGAAAATAAGAAACTGCTAAGCTACGTATCGCGATTATTATAAGATTATTATAAGCGCCGCCAGTTAAAAATGAAGAAAAAATGAGGAAAAAACAACAATGCTTCGACAACATGCCAAATGTCGTGGTTCGAGAATTTAACGTTTCAAATATCGTGGCTCAGAGGTCTCTAGTTCTCGTTTCAAATATCATCAGTCGTTATTATTTGACCCTATTTCGCATTTTTTAATACGATGGATTACACAGTTTTGCAATTACCTAATGATAAAGAGGCGCCATAAGATTCTTTCAGGACAAAGAAATAATTCATAGCAATAGATATTGTTCTCAAAGTCATCCGATGAAGTTAACTTTTGACTCAAATAAAGCTTCTATATATGGCTTTGTTACGTACGTTCTTGCTGTGGGAAAAAAAAAGGATCGAGAACCAAAACATGGTTTGAAGACTCCCTTCCGTCTTTCTTTCCTCAGTGTCGTTCGTGTTATTTATCTCTGGTGTCAGGAATTGACGTCAATTGAATCAGTTAGAAAGTTATAGTACAGTTATATTCAGTTAAAAATTATAGTACGACATTAGATTATGGTACGACACTAGCCATAGTACGACACTAGATTGGGAGACCTATTTTAAAGGCTTTTTACAAGCAGAAATAAAAACAACGTTTGACGTGTTCTTCCGGAACAGTGAGTATTCGGGGGATTATGCCGGGAAAGCAAAGAATGTTTTTCGTCGCCGTTCCCGATTGTTGTGCTACAACATTAATGACTGCCATTCGAAAAAACATCGCGGATGGCAGCATTGAGTTTTGAGATTGTTGGAAAGGATATATGAAAGAAGAATTAAGAAATGCTGGGTGTGAACATTTTGTATCACAGTTATAATTTTGTAGACTCCGAAACTAGATACCATACCCAAAATGTGGAGCGATTATAGGCCGGTGCTAAATGGATAAATAAACGTCAGCGGAGCACTGTTCGCCACCATTTAGAGTCGTTTTTGATAGAATATATGTGGCGTCGGTTACATTCAAAAATGAAAGTTTTTCTGAAATATTGAATGACATTTGTAATTTTATGCCGTCTGTTTAGACTGAATTTCGTTTCGTTTTATTACTTTTTATTTGTGCGTAGAATATTGTAAATTAAAAATTTAAAAGGAAAAATTCCATTTCTTTCAGAATTAAAGAAAAGAAAAATATTTTTTTTTTATGGGAATAATTTTTTTAGTCTTTTAAACTCTGTTACTAGTTCATAATTTTATATTTGGCAACAATTGGTGACAAAAAAAAAAGCGGCGTATTTTTTACTGACGCCGCTGTAACGGAATAGTACCTCCATCTGTAATAAGTTAAAGGTTCACCTCAGTCTCTTCTGTATCTCAGCTGCAAGACTTTCAAGCGACAATGTTGAATGTAGTGTTAGTAATCTCAAGAAACAGCGGAAATAGACCATCGCCGGAGATAATTTATTCATGTCCGCAACTAAGCATAATTGATGAAAGAATTTTAAGTAATGTAAATCAATGTTACATTAAAAAAAAGAAAAAGGTAGTTAAAAAGTATATTAATCTTCTTTTTAAATGTTTAATATATAGGTTTTAATACACGTTTTCGCTTTGCATTTTTTTTTGTTCGGATGTAATTTTTTTCTAATTATTTCTTTGTTTAGATGCATAATTTGTCTGAAGGTGAAATGTACAGAGTGACACAAAAAACGGTAATTGTTCAACAATCCAATAAAAACTAGAGTGAAGGAAGAAAAACATTTTATTCATAGTAATTGAAACCTTAACACTTGCCATTGAAGAAACATCGGATGAAATTTATCATTTTTATTTAAACTTACGTCCTTTAGATGGCGTCCTCCTGTACGAATGCTTTCTTGAAATCTGCTGTAGAGATTCCTCATTGGCCACTGCAACATCTCAGCTGGGATAATTGAAATTTCATCTTGACTCCTCTGCTTTAACTCCTCAAGAGTTCTTGGTCGAATCTTTTACACCTGAGATAGCCGCACAAGAAAAAATCACAAACGGACAAATCTGGCAATACAGAGGACCAGGGAACGTTATCGAATCTTGAAATCACGCAGTTATCGAATAATTTTCGCACAGCTTCCATTGATTGCCGCGCAGGGTGTGAGGTTGCCCCATCCTGTTGAAAACAGGTTTCTTGAACGTGTGGAAAATTGTTCAATTCAGGTGTAACGAAAGATTGTAGCATCTTCACGTAGCAATCTGCATCGACAGTTACTGTGATCCCCTGTTCAGTTTTTGAAAAAATAAGGTCCGATGATCTCGTGTAATGAAACAGCACACCATTCTGTCACCTTACTAGCGTGTAAATGGTGCTCATGAACTTCAGTAGGATTCGTGTCTGCTCTGTAACGGTAAGTTCTAGTTATTTACGTAACCTGTGAGGGAAAAATGAGCCTTACCTGACATCCACAACTTGCTTAGAAACTCATCGTCATTGTTTATATTTGTCATCGTCATTGTTTATATTTGACAGAATTGTAGTCGAAACTGGTAATTTTCTTTCAGTTGTTGCACTATCTTCAACTTGTATGGGTAAAATTTCAATTATCCCAGCTGAGATGTTGCATCGGTCAATGAAGAATCTCATATCAGGTTTCAAGAAGGCAATCGTATAGGGGGACGCCATCTAAACACACATAATTTTAAAAAAAATGGTAAATTTCATTAATGTTTCTTAAATGGCAAGTTTTAAGATTTCATTTGCTATGAATAAAATGTCTTTTTTCCCATCACTCTTGGTTTTATCGGATTCTTAAAAATGAATGCAAGGTTTCAATTATTATGAATTTAATGAGTAACATTTTATTCATAGTAATTGAAACTTTAGGTTTAAATTGTTATGAATAAAATGCCTTTCTTCCATCACTCTTAGTTTTATTGGATTGTTAAAAATTGATTCCGTTTTTTTGTGTCACCCTGTATTTGTGATAGGATTTACAGAATTTATCACAATTACAAATGCTCCTTTAAAACAATTACATGCATGTAGTAAAACATAGATATCGTACAAATAAAGAGGGCGAAATAATATAAAAAATGGTCTTACATATTCGGATGCATTTTACAAAACAAAACAAAACAAAACAAAACAAAACAAAAACAAAAAAAAGTGAAAGATTTTAACGGTCACTTAAAAGGGTCAGTTAAGGTTTTCTAAACTCTCGCTGAGCTCTCACTTTACCAGACTGCGTTTGCATTTATGTTCTGTTAACTCATTTTTTCTGTCCGTTTAACTTTATTATTAAGCGTTGCTTTCTTTGAACTTGCGCCACATACAAACACTCAAACAACAAAATCATAAAACTTTTAAAAGTTGCGTAGCAGTATATTTCTAGAATTCTCGATGCAATGTTAAGTCTTGGCATGCATTTTTAGCTCAAAGGAGCATTAGCTCAGAATGGCTATTAATTTCGTTTTGGCATTATGCATCGATTCACTGTAAATGTCTGTATCACTTTATAAACTGTTGCCACCAAATATTACCGCCCTGTGTCATATTTACAAATAATGAAGAATCTGCATAAATGTATGTATGTTTATTGCATTGTGATAAAGCAAGGGTACCTTGAGCCCTTAAATTTTGAATAACGTAATCCTCCTCCGAATACGGGCACTGGAAGCCCAAATCTGGAATTTAGAATTTGTTTTATTATCGATTTCATATTTCTGTAACACTTTAACGAATGGCCATCAGGATACAGTAGGCATTTAGCATTTAAAATATGCTTTTACTTATATTTGAAATTTTTGCCGAAGGGCGCTGATTTTATTTGAACGTTTAAGAGTACAGGAATGCTCAAGCTGAAAAAGCGAATCCATGAACGAGTGGCCGCCACTAGCAGCTAAAAGAGTCTTTTGAGCTATTGTATGAGAAATTTGAAGATTTAAGCTTGGAGAAGCAATTAAAAATTTATCATTTTGGATTGTGATGAATGGTTCTTGGCCTTTTGACAGTATGTTCAACAGTTGGATCGTAGTTTGCAAGTTCTCTTACATGGTGGTATTCTGAATTTTGCATTTTTGGAAATAGTTATGGCAAGTAGAAAGTAGTTCGTCATGTATGGAATCGATCTTCATTTCCTTGAGTATCTGCTTGTTCCGAACATACCACGGGGACACTTTAAAGAATTTTTTAGTAGTAAACTCGATGATTTCAAAGCGAGCAATGGCAACACTGTGCGAAAAAAAACATTTTTATCTCAATCGCGTGAGACTGTGTATCGGAAATTCTAAACATATGCTCATTTTAAAAAAATTATTTTGCGATATTGCTATTGAATTGAATTTGATAGTTTAAGTGCAAAGAACATGACATTTAATAAATAAAGGTAACACAGAAAACGTTAAAAAACACCCCTTAGAAGGTAATGTAAAATCTGAAAGCTTTCAAATTTTCATTTTTATAATTTTTTCAGTGTTTTCTCAGTGTCTTAATAAGAAGGCTAACGAAAAATTTTTTGCCTTTTTATTATTAACTTTTTATGTGTTAAATATAACGTTCTCTGCCCTTACGCCAGATCAAATTTAATTCAACAGCAAAATCACAAAATATTTAAAAACAGCATATCGTTAGAAATCCTATTAGAATGTTAAAGGTTTCGATAAAAGTTTTCATATTCGCTATATCATTTCTTTTAGGCCATTAGCGTGGCCAACCGCCTAAAATAGTTGTCATAAAAAAGAAAAACTGTATAATGATTTTAATGAGTTCAGAATAATGAATATTACTAATCACACAGCTTATGATTTTCGTGCATTTTGATTTAGATCAATCGTATCAAAAAGTAGAAAAAAACATAAAGAATTTATTATTTTTAAATGCCGATGTTTATTACTCATTAACATTTCAGATTAAATCTTAAAGTATTATCTTAGGCCTTTAGTATATAGCAAAACACTGGCTCGCGTAAAATAAAAGTGCTTTATTTACGGCCATGGCAACGCATTAAATTTATAGAGCTGATACGTTAGTTTTAATTGGAAGATTCTTCCATTTTTTCCCAATGACAACAGTACGGAGCGCTGAAGATAAAAATGTTTTATTTCGAAGTGTTGCCATTGCTTGCTTTCAGATCCTTGAGTTTGTTAATCAAAATTCATTAAAGTTTTATAAAATATGAAATCAATAATAAAGCAAATTCGAAATTCAAAATTTGGACTACAGGTACACATGTTCGGTGAGAAGATTATGCTATTCATTATTTGATGGATCTAAGTACTGTTGTTTTTTCGCAATACGAAGAACATATATGCATGCATATTCTTTATTATTTAATTATTTCCAAAATAATGCAGGACGATAATATTTGGTGGAAACAATTCAAAATCTGATATTCAGTTTATAGTGAACCAACGAAAAATTCTATTTTGAGACTAATCTTTTGGGCTAATAAAATAAAATAAAAATAAACAGACTGGTATTTGGAGACAAATTCAAATTTGTGAGCTTAATATGTCAAACGTTTTTCATAAGCAAGATGGTTAAATGATGTGAATACGATATTTTGAAGTTTAACTTTGTAAATATGTTTCTTCGTAATCGAAAACGTAGTCCATAAACAATAAATTATTTTATTACATAATTTTGAATGTCATGTTGTACCTAAAAGATGAAGACGCTAAGGTCTGAAATGTAATTCTACTTTAAAATTGGACGAGTTTGGATGTTTATATTTATATTTATTACATTATCTCCACATTTAATGTAATATATTTAACAATTTTCATTCAGCAACCTCATGATTTAACGTTTTGTATTTCATTGTATGTTTATTAACTTTTTATCAACTTTTTTTTGGCATTTACAAACAATTTTAAAATTCATTAGCAGCCAAATATATTTGGAGTTTTAAGTATCAAATCACACCTTTTAATGTCTAAGTAGTTTCTTTCACTACGATGGCATTTTTGCTTTTGGGAAACTGTTACTAGAAGTTTTTTAGACATAATCAAGTTTCTTTAGTAATGATTGTAAACAGATATTAATATCCATCTCATGAATCGAGGATTGAATATGCATTTCACGTTCTCAAATATTCCGCTAAAGCT
>KK112755.1:127768-143862 GCA_000611955.2 Stegodyphus mimosarum
TACTGATATATATATATATATATATATATATATAATTAAAAAAAAGTGTTATACATCTTCAACTGGGGCAAGGCTGTTTATGATGGATAGGATTTTAGCTCTAATTGAAAATAACGTTTATTAATATATCAAAAGTGACCTTAAAAACATTTAACAATAAACAATGTAAAAAGAAAGAATTTTTCAGTAATTCTTCTATATTATAATAAATTATTCTAAAAATCATTTCTACTTTTGTAGAAATAAAAGCAGATGACTTAATCCACAAAATCTAAAAATTTGGAAATTAGTTAATGTAACTGATATTTTGATAATTTCTTCCATTTGGGCAAATCTGCAGACTAATAGATTGACATTAGAAATTGCGCTTGATTCGCTCCGAACAATCTATATTTTCTTTTATCACATCGATTACTTATTGCAGTGCCATTTTCGGATATTTTACCTCAAATGAAACCGATTAGCGACATTCGTATTTCGCCAAGGTGTAACCCTATCTCGATCGGTGTCCCAGCAAGCAACAGTTATTGTAATTACGCTTAGAGGATAGGTTACACAGCCTGTTAGCTTCCCGTAACTATGGCCGCTAATTCCCGGAGCTCAATATGTTTTGGAGGTTTAATTTAGTGGCACGACATTTGGTACAAGGAAGGCACGTCGTACGTTATTAGCCCACCTTCCCCTTTCCGAATAGAATAGAGCGATAATTCGCGTCGCCCTAATCGAGTTTGCCCGTGAGCTTTAATCAGAAGATATTGAAGTATTACAGCTTGAAATCCCGCTCCTTGTTGAGTTAAGACAGCTGAAGGGTTTCAATGCAACAGCACGACAACCCCCCTCTGAAGTTGTTCATTACTTCTTACGTGCAGTGAATCCATATCCACAATCATACTTATCGAATTTTTTTCATTTACACACTTAACTTTCTCTTTTTTTATTTTCTTATTTAATGTGAGTTTAGAGTTAAGGGTTTTGGAGATAATTAAATTCGATATGAATGATTTACGATTTTCAATATTCGTGGGAACAGAAATTTTATGATATAGTGCTAAAATACTTTTATTTTCAAATCCTTAATTATGTGTAACGTTTAACTCTCTTGGGTAACATTCACTGCTAAACAGTTTTGCAGATGATAAGTGACTTATCGCTAACTCCTATCTACATCAGAAACTTAGGGTGTAAAAGACCATTTATTTAAAAGTAAATAAGATGAACAAAAGGCAAGTACATTCCTGGCGTTTAAAATTCCACCAGCATTTATGGCAAGAAACTCAAAATCAGTAAGTCAAATGTAAAGCTTAAATTTAAATAAATTGATAGACAAAGGCTACACAGAATTTAAGCGAAGTTGATTCAGAACCTCATAGGCGCGGATTCAACTAACGGCAATTGTAATGCAAGGCCGAAGACAGGAACTGTTATCTAAAGTAGTAAATTTATAATAACGTGGCCACGAGTGACAGAACAGGCTCTGTCTTAGCAGTCTCAAACCTCGCTATAAATACAGGTAATTAATTTGCACGTAATTCGCTTATAAATACACGTGAATTAATTTGCATTATGGTGAGAAAACGGAAAAATAGAAGTAACAGTACAGATTCAAAATATATAGTAAATGGTTATTCATATTAAAGGAATATTACATATGATGCCATACTAAATACTTCAGATGCTGCTGATCTGTAGTTTTTTATGTCTCCATTTATATATTACTTTTCTAGGCTAATCGCGATCCTTAGCCGTGAAGACAGAAGCACATGTAATCAGATGATATTATTAAGTGCCATAGAAATTCATAGAATAATGCAAATATCATCATAAATGAATTCTAAGTTTCTTAGTTACATCTATCACTTTTCCTCGCCTATATAAGAAGTTACATTATTTACATTAGTAGTTATATATATATATATATAACTACTAATGTAAAAAACTCAAAATTTTATTCAAATAAAATAATAATTATAATATTAATAATAAATAGTGATAATAATAATAAAAGAAACAAAAGTCTCTCTCTCTTTTTTTAGTGTAAAAATTTTGAAAAAGCCCAACTTGCATATATCAAGCAAGCAAAAGAAATCGATTTTAAAATTATAACAGCCCACCTGTAAATACCTGTAAATGAATATCCGCTAAACGATGGTGGTTCCATTTCGAGTTCATTTCTAGTAAAGGCTGCATCGGGTTTTCATTATTTTTTAGCACTTGGGGAAACGTAAATTAAGATATTTATCTTATAATGTTTTCCTTGAAGATATTGCTACTTTTTCAGCATTAAAGTTTCAGGTTCTTTGCCATAAGCAAATAACCAAGCGTAAGCTCTAGCAAAGGAAATATGAGACTCCCGACCTACCTATTTCACTCGAAATCAGCCAAATTATAGAAGAGATTAAAGCGAATACCTGAAAGCGGTTTACAATGAATATGTAAAAGCAATGCTTTAAGATCCTACATAAATGATATCCTTTCCTGTATTACATCATTAAATATTGTTTCTGCAGTACTGTTTTAGTATGATAGTAAATGAGATTTTTAAAATAATGAATTTCGTAAGGTGTAAAAAGTTTACTAAGCATGATCAGCAAGAGCTTTTATTATTTTCTTCAAATTTTCGGAAAACAGCATCTATAATACAGACCGAAACAAAAAAAAATGAATTTGCTGATTGCTAAATCAGAAACACTTTCAAAGTTTGAAAGCAAGTTTGGGGCTAAATCTGATGTCTGGATGAAAATAAAATTCAAAACTCTAAGCTAGTACTTAAATTTAAGAAAGTATGAAATGCAACATTTTAAGAATATAGAAAGATGTTAAAGGCGGGAAGAATTTTCGAAAATCGATAAAATTGCATCAGTGATATATTAACAGAGGTTGCTGTTGCGTTTTGTAAACCAATCATTAATTTTCATTTGCCATTATTTAGTTTCGATGAAAATCAAATCACATAACAAAATTTTGCCCATTATGTTCATAAATCTGAAAATGTTACTTATATTTATGATGTTATTATCCTTGAAATTTCAGGTTTAGATATCTGATGTTCCTTTCAAAATCCACCTTTCTCTTATCAGCGTTTCAATGCGTTCAAGAACAAAGAGGAATTAAGTGATGATTTACGATGGAATAAATAACAATTCTGTAATATTTAATCTGTCAGTGATTGCTGAAGCATTCTTTGAAATTTTAAAATCATGATAAATCAAAGCTATAAAAGAACTTTACCTAATAAACTGGAGATTCTCCTTCTAAAAGATAATTTATGATATCAGAGAATTTAGGGGAAGAATAAATCTGTTGCGCCTCTTTCTTTAGGCAGATAAGGGAACACCTTCCAAACTGTGTAATAGATTATGCTTATTTGTTTTAATAAATAATCACTACTAAACACTACTACTAAAGATACTATAGTTATTTCAAATAATTTTCACCTGAGAGAACACTAAAGCTACTATACACACTATAAAGTTACAAAGACACTATTTCCTACCGAAGACAATTTTTAAAAATGACGAAAAAACTTAACTTAAATTCCAACCATATAAAGTTAACTCGAATCGTCATCAAATATATGTTTTATTAATCTATTTTTTAAAAAAATGTCGTTTGAAATTTCTAATGTAGAAAAATATGTAAAAGTAATTTATAACGATGAATTAACAAAGCAAGTAAGTAGAAAATTATCCGCATTTGCTTCTAACTCATTTTTAAGTTTGTTATAGTGCCTTCACACACATGTTTAGAGTTGGTGCTACTAAGGTCACCTGAACAAGGTTTAATTTTGATCATACCATTTTCGTTGCTGCTGTTACAATGTAAACATGGCTTCTGCACACTGCTCTATCGATGTGCACCACGCAGGAACAAAGAACAGGAATCCCATTTCTTTGGTCAGAAGTTATGTCCCGGGTTGAAATTCATCGAAAATATTCAATATAACAGAGAGAAACGGCTGTATCTCGTAGAAGTGTGTATGAGTAGATAGAGAGGTTTGAAAGTGGCCAGACAAACGAGTTATATAAAGAAGGAGCAGGACACCAGTGAGCTTCTATCACTGGTGTCCTGCTCTGTATGAGATGGTTCAAGAACTCAAGGGATGTTACTAGTAAAGTGGTAAGTTAACAACGAAGAGATAAGCATATTTTCTGCATATTCGGGTCATGACGCTGCTTGTCAAATGATCGATAAAGAACTCGATTTCCATAAAATCTTTAAGAACTGGGTACCAGGGGATCTTACTGAAAACACAAGCACAAAATCATTAGCTATTTAGGTATCACAAAAATCAATAACTATTTAGGTTTCAAGGTTTGTGAAAATTGTACCACCGTTAAGAAATTATTAGAATGGAATGAACTTTATTCCATAAAAGATTTGACGTAATGCACAGAAAGGATTACAATTACAGAGCAATATAAGAATATTTAGTGTCAAAATGATTATTTGAGAAAGCCACTGTGTGCTGCAGTAAGAGCTCGTACTCATGATCATATTTGGATCAAACGTAGTTTAAATATGTACTTGAGGAATAGCATTCTATGTTGCTTCTGTCTCGAGGTGACCTGTATTGACTGCAGGAGAAGTATCACGACCGAGTTTGTAGCTCACAAAATCCTATACGTATTCTGTAGGCAACATGCCTGATGAAAAGGAAAATTAAGAAACAGAAGTGTCTGACATGTTGAGAAAAAGTACTGAACATTTTTAACAATACATGAACAAGCATTGTGCTGTTGAAATAAACTTCCAGGGATGCACTGAATGAGGAGTACGGCTTTAGGCACCACACTCTTCATGATGAAGCTGTTGTTGGTGAGAATATCTTTAGTTCATAGAGTCGAGATCTTCCATCATCTCCAATTCGACTCCAGACCACCAGACGTTACAGTTGTTAAAAATGACTCTGGACAATTTAATATGACGCTTCCAGCTTTTATGCTATCGGAGCGAATACACTACGGAAGACGGCATTCATTTTTATAGCTTAAACGTCTACTACTAAGTCGCCATTGTACTCCAAATTAAAGTAAAATTCATCAGAAAATACAGTCTGCTGACAATTAGCATGGCAGTTACTATGTTGATGAGTCCACGATAGTCTCATGCATGAATGGTTTGGCCTCAGGGGAATCATTCTCAAAGGAATACATACACGTAGTGTCTTTCAAAGTGTCAATGTCTCCATCCATGTAGACGAAGTTTTGAAGTTGACAAGCGCACACCTATAGCAGTTATCTAACCGTTGGGCCATCTCTAGATATAAATGCGCATTCCGATACTGTCGCGTGGATGAAAGTTTAGCCATCCCACGCTGATGCAAGATTTCGTGATGCACTGACAGGTTTGTGATTTTTATGGTTCTTTTCAGCGTACTGTTTTCAAATGCGCATCAGTGAAAAGGTATTATGCTCCATACCAGCTGCGCTTTCATGACAGAAAAATCGTCCTTCTTGGAAGCCTCCTTCATTTCTTGTTGCTCAGTCAGCGTAACCTCCTTATATCAGGTCCTCTGCCGTCGATAACGCAGATTAATTTCTCATTAAACGTTTACCGCTAGCAGATAACGAAACGCTATTCTTAAAGCTCCGCTACAGACCTCTACTTATTTAGCTAAAACGACAGCTCAGACGGTGTTGATTTTAGCACGCAAGAGCTGTTACTCTGGAATTCTAATCATTTGTATGTCATATCCAGTTTTGAATTTCCATATCAATTTATTTGCATAATTTCTAAAACCTGCTGCAATTTTTTCACACAGAAGTATTCATAAATGTAAAAAGTAATGCATGGCTTATTTGCTTTGATTTATATTAAATGTCTTTATTTTGTGTGTAGTTTAGATACTTAAAATGATGAATAGCCCAAACTGGCTAATTAGACAAACTTTGCCACACGAATTTGAAATAAGTCATATATATTCCGAAAAAACAAGGAACTTTTATTATGTGAAACGGAGAAATTCTTTAAATCACACCATGCTGCGAGAAACTGGAACAAATTCAATAAATGACACTTGATTTGTCGAATTATCAGTTTTATCGAATAAACAATTGCAAGTATAATCTTAAGATTTCGCAAATTAGAAAATGGAAGGAGAAAGCGGTTTTTAAAGAAGGACAATATTTTGCGATCCTCAAGCAAAAATATTTTCCTTCTAGAAAATATTTACATTTCAAATTCTTTCGAAATATATAAACTATTCTGAAAGGCATTTCAGTTTTTATAACATTAAAATAAAAATAATTTCTGTTATAATTAAAGGCTATAATTTGTTTATTTTGTTTAAAGAATTTTGCTTAATTTTTAATGGTATCTTTCTTGTTGGCATCAAAGCATTTTGAATGCATTCCTAAATGGTAATGTATGCAAGTATATGCTGTCATTAATCCTAGATAGAGTTATTTTTAAATTGCAAAACAAAAGGATTTTTTTCGATATGAGGTTAGAATATAATACTAGAAAAGTACATTAGAAATCAAATTTCAAACGTAGCATAATGCTCCATTTTTTATATATAAAGTTAAAAAGCAGCAGGCAGAGGATCTTAATTTGTTTTTTAAACGAGCGATTGAACGTGCATTTCATAGATGATTCCAATTGCTGTGGACGAAAGGAAATCAATAGTAGAAAATTTGTTTTAATGACCAAATACAGTAAAACATTAGATAGATCTGTTACAATTTGTAATGAATCGCTTTTACAAAGTTACCGATAGTAATTATGTTACCACTTATTGGCAAAGTATATTCCTATATGTTTAAAAAATTTGTTTTACATTTAAAAATTTGCGTAAGCGGAAGAAAAGTATTACTATCATAGTTTACAAACAAGGTTAATTTTTGTATCAAATTTGGTACAGTATATAGTGGAATGTTTTAAGGAATGCAAACAATCTTCTCCGATGTTCTTGTGTGGTGCAAGAGTCAGCAGCCAGTTATTTTTGCTCTTTTGGTGTAAAATCAGTCTCGCTCACTTAATATTCCTAGTGAAGTCCGAGCTAAGGTATATTTATTTTCCAAAATCCTCTTGGTTCTTTGTAAGATTTATTATTTTAAGTTTTATTCATTGATCAGACTGGCCTTTCTGTGGTTAATTTGCTTAACTTCAATTCATTTTCGAAATATACTGAAAAAGTAATTATTTTCTTTGAAAAATCCTCAGTTTTTTCCTTTTTAGGGAATTCAGGTAAAACAGTAAAAGTTTATTGCAACCATTTTCACAGATTTAATTCTATTTTTCTTTTTAATTCTTCTTATGTGTTTCCTTGGCGTAATGCAATCAAATATGCATTAATACAATTGGAGTAGTTGTTTTTTATAAGCAAGGTTAAAACAATTGATAATTACAAATAGTCATTTATTTCAAATAAGAATATTTTCATAAAAATATCAATGTAACCTTAGGATTGGGGCACAAGTCAATTCTTTTTTAAATTTCTCTTTTTCTATGTTATTTCAGATTCGCGGTAGAGGGGTTTATCACATCATTTGGCAGAGTCCCAGCTAAACGTTCTAAATCGGGCTAAGTAATTATTTGGGGATAAAACGTGGGCTTGTTTCTAAAGGAAATGATTTATCTGAGTATCTGCTTTTAGCTTCTTGGTTCGTATAAAATACAACAAGGGGAAAAAAGATTATTTTTTTAATATCTTGAATGCGATAGCATTAGCTGTATTAATTCAGGTATTGAAGCGCTGAGTTGTATCGAAAAGCATATTTAATATCTGAAACAGAATATCGGAAAAAAATTCCAATCACAGTTTTTGTACAATTTTTACTGTAGCTTTAACATCAGTTTGGGATAACATTAACTTTTGATCTTAATATTCAAAATATATATATATTAATATTCTTGAATTAAAAGACTCACAGCGAATTTTGGAGTACCTCATTCATACTTAGCAAATTTTGCTTAAATGAAGGAAATGAAGCGTCGCCCCAAATAAATATTTTTAATGATTTCAAAAGTATTGCATGAAGAAATTTAAATGAGCTTATTTTTAAAAATCTAATAACCGTTAATCTAATAGGCTTTTTTTCTAACTGCTAATTTTACTAATCATCCATTATTTATATCTATGCCATTATATAAAAATTTTTCATTTAATTAAAGAGATAATTTGTTGTAATGGCAAGTTAGGTAACTTTAGAAAAACAAAGTTTTATTATATATAAAAATAGTCTTTGCTGTAACGGCAATAGTTAATGACATAATCAATTTTCTTAGCTATTGCATCTTTGAAACATACTCCTGTCGTTTTTACGTAACACCAAAATAATGATACTCCATGAAATATCCAATTGATGTAATCTATTTTTACAGGAATGGTTGAAAGACAAGCATAAGTAGCATTATCCAATCGAACGGTTTTGATATGCAAATTAAGTCAGTACGTCATCTGAAAATGCATCAAGCGCTTTAAGTGAGCATATGATGGAATTTCTGCAGTATGCTTTTGATTTCAGTGCGTAAAGGCTTAAAAAGATTTGTCATGGCTCCAAAGTTTCATTTGGAAGGATCTGCGAATCATCGGCCGCTTAAAAGAAGAGAAAACAATTCTGGAAACTGTAAGATGTGGAAATATTTCGTGACAAACAATTTTACGCTATGGAAACACTTTCAGAATACTGGAGCTGCTGTGAGGAGGCCTAGACAAGATTGTAAATAAATAACAACTGCTTCTCAAGAAGATATCTGGTAACAACTACTTGTCGTAACAGGAACTCTACTGGCCGGTAGTTAAATTCAGAGCTTTCAGACCTGACTTGAATTGTTATTTCAAGGCAAACTGAATACAAAAGGCTTAATGAAAAAAGCCGTTAAGCCAGAAAGCCAAAGGTATGTGCGTAGCGTATTCGGAAACTAAGTACCGTTTCATTCTAGAGCCGTCGCAGCGCTGTGGTAGGCGTCCCGCGCATGCGCACTAGTCTTTCTTGTTCACTGACTTTCAATTGTCGCCATTTTGGTTGCTCTATGTTGTGTTTTCAGTTTGCTGTGCACATTCAAAATGTTTAAGACAATTAGTTCTCCCGCTGACTGTGAGATTCGTGCCGTGATTAAATTTTTGAACTCGAGGAATGATAAACCGGCCGAAATTTATCGTCAAGTGACAGAAGTTTACAGTGAATACGCGATAAGTGATGGAATGGTGGGAAAGTGGGTAAGAATGTTTAATGCAGGTCTAACAAATGTCCACGCCGAGGCTCGGAGTGGTCGACCTTCTGTTGTCACCGATGATTTGGTAAGGAAAGTTGATGAAGCAATTCATGAGAACAGACGCTTCACAATGACAACTCTTTCAGAGGCATTTCCACAAATTTCACGTACTGTTTTGTTCGAAATTGTGTCTGACCGCTTGAATTATCGCAAACTGTGTTCCCGATGGGTTCCAAAAATGCTCACTGATGTTCACAAAACAAAGCGACTTGGTAGTGCCCTGACATTTCTCACGCGGTACAGTGATGAGGGAGAAAACTTTTTAAACCAAATTGTGACAGGTGATGAAACTTGGGTGTGTCATTTCACACCAGAATCGAAACAACAATCGATGGAGTGGAGACACACTCATTCTCCGAAAAAACAAAAGTTCAAAGTGACAATGTCATCACAAAAAATCATGTGCACTGTCTTCTGGGATAGGAAAGGCGTTTTGCTTACTGAATTTCTTCCCAGAGGTGAAACCATTAATGCGGCACGATATTGTGAGACTTTAACAAAACTAAGGCGTGCCATTCAAAACAAACGAAGAGGAATGCTCAGTAAAGGAATTGTGTTGCTCCATGACAATGCTCGGCCCCATACTGCTGGTGTCACTCAATCATTAATTCGACAGTTTCATTGGGAGCAGTTCGATCACCCGCCGTACAGCCCGGACTTGGCGCCGTCCAACTATCACTTCTTCCTGCACATGAAGGGCGAGCTCGGTGGCAAGCTCTTTGGATCTGACGATGACACGAAAAATGCTGTGGAGTCGTGGTTATCGAAACTGGCGGGAAGTTTCTTTGACGATGGTATACAAAAACTGGTCACCCGCTATGACAAGTTTTTGATTATTGGCGGAAACTATGTTGAAAAATAGTTTAAGACATGTATTTTCATGTAAAAATAAAATTGGATTCGAAAAAATTGTTTTACTATTTTTTTTTCCAAAACAATACTTAATTTCCGAATACGCCTCATATTTCACTGTCTTAAGAACAAAAGAAGGATCGCTTTAATTGGTGCAAAGAACATCAGAGCTGGATTAAATACCAGTGGTCCCATGTTCTCTTTACTGAATCGGGGTTTAGTTTAACGTCTGAATCTAAATGCGTTTGCATCTGGAGACAGATAGGAATGCGAAATCTTCCTACGAGCATTATGGAACGTAACCGTTTCGGTAATGCAGGTGAGATGGTACACAGAGAAAAATAATCCATGGATGTAAGCCCCTACACGTTTTAAACTGTGGATCTGTAACTGTCCAAAGATATCGGGATGAGGTCTTAGAATATTATGTAGGACTTTTTAGAGATGCATATGGATCTGACTTTTCATTTGTGAACGATAACGCTCGAGCAAACCATATTGATGAATTCATAGAAAGGGAAGCTTTTGAGGGAATACGGTGGCAAGAGAAGTCTCACGAACTTCACCTGATGGAAATCTTATGGGACTACCTTGAACATTTATCTTAGTGTGATCTCAATCCCTATCCTAGAGATATAAGTGCCCTGCAGACCTCATTACTGGAAGAATGAAACTTAATTCCCCAAACTGTAATTAATGGCGTTAATGCCAACATGAAAACACACTGTGTGTACAACTGAGGGACAGTATATTTCATGTTCAATTCATAAGCGTTAATTTTTATCCTTTTAACATATTATTACCATTTTTATTGTTTTATGCTTCAATTTTATATCATATACAGTGCTTCTCATTTTGTCCTGTGCAGCTATGTATTATAATGTCATGTATCATTTTATGCAAATTCATAAAATTACAGTTCCTAGTTTTTGAAGAATTCGAGATTTCATGCATGCAAAGCTAATTTTTAACATGAGTGTATCGTGCTTACCATGTCAGAATAACAAAACGGTTCAATGAAAATACAGTTAAGAATTTGGTATTCCGACATTCATTTGAGTTTGAGAAAAATCAAAGTATGAGTCTTTTATATTCTTACGCTCTTAGAGAACAGGTTACTTTTTATAAAAGCTAAATACCCAAGAAAAAAACCGAAAAATATATGCAGTGAGAACTGTAAAAACTGTAGACCGGAGACTTTAGAGAAGAGACAACAATATATCTCCCCAGTAATTTCATTCAAATCTCAGGATCATTTAAATGTGTTAAGTTTTTAAATTTTTCTATCATGTTAGCACCTTAAGTTTTATAAGCTTATGTCTAAATATTATTTCGATATGCAAATTATTACTCATATCCAACCAATTCAAATTTTATTTAATTTTAAAATACTTCCATGAGCTTTTAAATTCTATAACATAACTTTTATAATAAAGTTTTAATCATATCAAACTACAAATAGCAAAGACATTAGAGAGACGTTGTTGGATGTGTGATTTCTCCAAGATTATAAAAGAAAAAGCAATTGGATAAATTTCTGTTTTAAAACAAATATTTGAAGCAACACAGAGGTAACGTGCTTTTAAAATACGCTTTCAGCATATTACTCTGTGAAAGTTTTGAAAATAAATGCATTAGTAACTTTCTTTTAAAAACAGTTAGGGAGCAATTAATATCACGGAGTTAACTAATAAAAAAATATAAAAGACCTGTTTTTGCTTAAGAGTGCTTTTTATTGCATAAAATGATAATAAAAATTCTGCCCAATATAGAAGAAAATGGTTAACAATGTAGATAAAGGACTGCATTAGATCGATTGCTTAAGGAAAGCTTGCAACAGCTTTCTGCCTCACCTTCATTCTAAATTTTATGAAGAATACTTTGTAGAGCAACAAAAGCCCAAAAGCTTATGTGAAGTGCAATATTATGATATAAAGTCCAAGTTTATTTGAGAAGACGTTTGGCAGCATTCCACAGAACAAAAGGAATAACCAATTTTGTAGCGATATTATTATAACATTCTTTAGAAAATCTAGCCAGTAAACATAAATTTTGTCATGATAGATTAATATGGCTGAAAATTTATGTCATAAAAATAGCAGTTGGTAAATCATATAGATTGTAAAATCATACAAAAATTTGAATTTCTTTTTCAAAATGATAAGTTATGAATAGCAAGAGAGCATGGCTGAAAAACGTGTTCAGAGTGAATGAAGAAAGAATTTTTTATTGGCGATGTCTATAAATAAACAGTATGATAACGAAGAAGAGAAAGCAGCGTAATGAGTAATAATATTAGTCTCTTTTCATACGGTCTTGCTATTCGTAACGTTTTATGATTAAGCAATAAATAGAAAATAGTTGTTATACAAAACAGTGGAAACTCTTAAAATAAAGATGCATTTAATATGGCGATAGTATCACTTTTGTCATCCAAAACAGCTTAAGTACCTTTTGAAATAAAGGCATACAAGTGTTGAAAGCTGGTATTATGAATTTTATATCATCATATTATAAGAAAATAGTCTAACTCCTTGAGAGATGTTGGAAGACGAAAGCAGGATCATCGTCGCTGGGGGGACATAGTCACAACTATTTATTCTTTCTTGTGATAACTTGGATCTTCTAGAAACCATGATATGGCTGCTCAAAACGTAACTCAACTACTACCACGTTTTATGCGGGAAGCAGATAGTCTATCTGCAGGTGTAAGCTTCTGTAAGCTTCTGCAGGTGCTCTTGTTCCCAAGGTGGGGAAAATTGTGAAGATTGACTCATCGTAAATCAGTAGATATTTTCTTTGATCAGCATTCCACGTTTTATGTTTCTGGCAGTATTATAGTTTCCATTTTTTATTCATTTGGGAAACAACAGGTTTCGAGGTAGCAGCACTTCAACTTTATACATATTCATATTTATGCAACTTTCTAAATATAAAATGGCCATACAAAACTATGGTAGTTACTTTTGTTTGTTGTAAAAATTCTACCTAAGCAGTCTCCTCCTTTATTCATGTGTCCAAACTGAGTTCTTTAGATATGTATTATGCTTAGCAGTTACCTTTTCCACAGAATGTTTTCTCTTTGACGTAGCAATCTTCTTTAACCTTCTCCGGGTTCCTTGAGTAAATTTTCGTTTCCTTCCATAATTATGCCTCATAGATGATGTATTGTTATGTTACCTTGACATTATATGCAGTAAATCTCGATTCCCCAATAATTTTGCAAACGACAACGAGCCGAAAACCAGCAACCTCAAGGAACTCGTTGGAGTTACTCATTTGCCTTCACTGCGAACTAAATGTAACAAATCATCGTCAAATTTTGAACTTTATTCATATGTAGAGCTAAATATTAAATAATCATACAAAAATATGGTAGCCACTTTTACTCTTTAGTATGCATTTTATCTTTATTATGTATTTACCCTTTATTATGTAGTTTATCATTTCTGCATAATATTCCGATTATTTTGGACAACCTCTGTCTATATAAATGTTGCAAAGTGAAAATTCTATGCTCCCCACGCATACATACATATAACCAAATAAAACATGAATCGGCCGCATAGTCAACGTTTGCTCATCTGAAGAAACAGGAATGTATTTTTTTCCGTCTAAATTAAAAAAAAATATATTCAATAGATTTCAATGAAAATTATGAGAATAAAAAAGCTAAATTACAAAAATATTGATGATTGATTGAGCATGAAAATAAAAAGGGTATAATTTACATAAAATTAAGACGAAACCTGGTGGTTAATATAATACATTGATATTAATTTATTTGGTGATGTTTGAATCATTTGAAGAACCTGCCACGTAGTATAAAAAACGCATTGATATATACGGCCGTAATACTAAATTGAGTATAGAAACATTATTCTAGATGGCCAAATTAATGACCCCGGGTTTATAGCTTGAATCGATGGCTATGGCTAGTCATCGATTCAAGCTATAAACTTGAATTACTTAAACCGTGCCTTTTCTTTCTTTCTTGTAACGAAGCGATTAGGTCACCTGCCAGTCTTGATGTCCGTAAGGATTGCATCTTTTATCTTCATTAAGCAGCTTCGCTTGAACTATGAGTTTTCTCGATTTTGAACTTTATATTCTTCCTGTTTGACAAATATATCTTTTTAGAAGTGGACTGACGTGCACAAAAAGACTGTTCGAATATTGTTCGGAGAACAGTCTTGGTTGTTCCAATTGGCTTCTTTAAGGGTAAATACTACAGAATAAATACTACAATAATAAATACTACAGTAATAAATACTAATTACTATACTACAGTAATAAATACTAATTACTATACTACAATAATAAATACTAATAATAAATGCTACAGATAATAAGTAATACTACAGATAATCCCTTAGCAAGGGAAAAGTATCACGGCTGTCTTCCTAGAGGAAGTACGTCATCGAATGACAACCATTGCCTACCATACCTCAATAAGCTGTTTCTCCCTTTTCGGCGTCAAGGCTGTTCTCCGAACAATATCCGACTGTTCTTTACAAATAAGGCAAACAGAAAATACTTTTTTAAGAAAGACGGTTACGTCTTTTTCAAGAAAAATTATCACAAAGCCTGTAGAGACATTAGGATTTTTGTGAAGCAGGAGACATGAAAAATGAGCAATGCCCTCGCCGGAACTCGAATAATGGACCTCTCGAATACGCGCCGAGCGTGGTGACCACTACTCCACGAAGGCATGCCAAGAAGGCGGGAGAAATATCTTACAAGCCCTCAATAAAAAAATTAAATATTACCATTTCGAGGAAAACCCGTTTTTTCCAGAGGGGCATAATTTTATACAGCTAAACATTCTTACGTGCATAATGAAAAAAATTATGAATCTAACTAATTAAATAGTAATTTTGAAATTTTTTATATCCCAACAGCCACATTTCAAGTGTTCATTTCTACATGTCGGTTGTGGGACGGTATTGGACAATCAGGAACACTACATTCAAACTTCGATAACCGGAACTGAAGACAGCGTATAAAAAAAAAAAAAACTGAAAGATTTCAGATTTTAAATTACGTCCAAAGGCGCGTTTTTTTAACGTTTCGTGTGCTACCTTTTTTTATTAAATATCATGTACTACGTACTCAAACCATAAAATTCAGTTCAAAATCAATATCGCAAAATCATTTTAAAATGAACATATCTTTAGAATTTCCGTAAGTCTCGTGCGCTGGAGATAAAAATGTTTTTTTTCTTCGTACAGTGTTGCCATTGCTCGCTTTGAAATCATTTAGTTTGTTAATCAGAAATTCGTTGAAATGTTACAAAACATAAAATCGATAATAAAGCAAATTTCAAATTCAAAATTAGGGCTTCCAGATGCCCATATTCGCAGTAGGATTACGTCATTCAAAATTCGATGGCTCTAGGTTTTATCACAATGCGAGAAACATGCATACATTTATGCAGATTTTTCATTTTTTAAACTTTAATGCAGAGCGATAACATTTAGTGGCAACAATTTGAAAAGTGATACGCCGTTTTTGTGTTTCCGACGCAAAATCGCAAAACGAAAGTGATAGCCCTTCGGGACTAAATCCCTTTGGACTAAAAAAAAAATCAATTATTCGAAAGCTCAATTTATAAAGAAAAGGTGACATAAATTTAAAATTTCGCATTTCGACATACAAGTCATTTATCGAAAATTTCTTCTTATTGAAAATCAAATCATTGAAACTGTACTGCACTTTTATTTCACGGCAAGAATATGGATTGGTTTACTCCATATTCCTTATTATTTGAAAAATAATTATAATAAAATAAAGGACTTTCTATTTTCATTAAAATAAAAATATGAACAATAAAGGAGTGTAAACAAATCCATATCTAATTTTGATCTGAAACTTAATATCGACAAGGCAGGTTGGCTTGAAACTGTAGATCATACTAATAGAAGTCAAGATAATGAATTAAAAACTTAAATAAAGCAATATCAAATTTATCTTTAATAAAACGTGGCCACCTCTTTCATCGAAGAAATAAAATAGAAATCTTG
>KK112755.1:147731-195555 GCA_000611955.2 Stegodyphus mimosarum
GGAGGGCAGGGAGAGGACCTGGTTACAAATCCTCATCATGCAACTGAAATCCAGTGGCTAAAGGAAAATCCCCCCTTTTTTTCCTTCATTTTTGGCAACAAAACTAGCAAATGGCGAAAACTCTCACAATGCAACTAAAAACTAGCTAGCTGCAGAAAGAAAAACTCCTCCCTTCAACCAAATCTTCCTCTTTTAACATTTCGCCTAATTATTAATTATACAACAACGACCGAGGCAACCACGCCTCATTTCAAGTTAATTGGAGAATCGCAGTCTGTCACGGCCTTATCCCAGCCAATAATAACTCTGTAAAAATTTGAGTAGGCGCTGCACATACTTGTCTATTAGAGCATGCGAAAACCTCAGGGCGCTTTTCTCTTCATAGGAAAACAATCGAAAAACATTCCGCCCATACAAAACGTCTTCTGTGATGAACAATACTTTTGTTTACATATTCTATTTGCATCACAGATCAAGTAATGCATGACAAAGATTGGCCCCTCTTTCTATTCCAGTCTTATTTTACAAAGAAGGCCGCCTGCACATTAACAATCGTAACTTTTCTCTTTATCGAAAAGCCGTTCCTTGCCCACTGGGTAAAACACCCAGTGGGCAAGATCTCTTCAGGGAAAGGGAAACAATTTCATTGTGACTAGAACACACAAAGAAAGCGAAGAATCCTATTTTTTATCTCTTAGCTCGTACTTAAGCCCATATTTTGTCGGTTACTTTGCTGTCAGAAATCCACACTTAAAAATACCCACCTGACCAGTATTACTACATAACACTACTGGCTACCTGAATTTTTAGAAAGAAAATTTTACAACATTTCTTAGGGCCAAAATTATTTTCCAAAGTAGTCTTCGGAAAGTTTGTATCATGTCTCAAAAATATGTTAATTGAATACGTAATTTTAAGTTTTCTTTTTTTCTAATTTGTTTCTATTATCATGATTTTTAAATTTTCACGGCTCTTTCAGTCACTTATCAAAATTAATAGCTACCATTGAATCCACGGTCTGGCGGCAAAGCCAAGTAAGCAAGATGTAATAACGTAATAAAACTGCTTAATAATATTGCTTTAAAACGTGGAAAAAGGATCTTTAATATTTCGCTGTTGAGTTCTGTAAACCGTACATTAACGTGACTTCAGAAACCTGAGAATATATCAGGTTATTAAAAAAAAAGTTTAATTTCTCTCGATCTTAAAAATTTACTTCTACCTTTAGGCTTTCTAATGATTAATATTCTTCATCTAAAAATCCAGAAATATTAGTTCATTCTCATATGAGTTAGTTGAATTAGGTGCTTTCTTACTTTACTTCAATTAAGCTACGTGGAAAACTACTTGAAAGAACCATTAGTTTAGTTTATTTAAGTGATCTTCCGTTTAATTAGATTTCTGTTTACATAAAGCAGCGGGATTTTAAGAGAAAAAATACTTATTTTTCTTAGATGGCGTAAGAAATGGGGACAGTTTTAGGAACTGGAGAAAAATATTTCAATAGAAAAATTACTTTCACAAGAGATAATGCCTGAGTCGTTGAAGCATTTTTATTTTAGATATTTATCTTCTATAAGAAAAAGAAGAAAAAAATTTGCTTGATCACCCCGTTTTCCTTTTAAAAGGATTAAAAAGATATAAAGATTTAAAAAGCCCTTTTCGTAAGCCAGATTTGATTAATATCCTACAATTTTTTTCCACTTTAACTTCACCATTCAATTTTTAGAGTGAAAGTAAGAAGAAAGAGAATTGCAAAGTCCTTTGCATACTACTATTTGCATCATTTGTAGTGTAAGTAGAGGCACAGAAAGAAATAAACTTTCTTTCGCATTCCTCAAATCGGAAGGCATAGTTCGAAAGTGCTCTTATATGAAAATTATTCTAATTAATAGTTCAAATTCGATATACAGTTTTAAATATCGAAACGTTTTATTCAAACTAAATGACCTTAATTATCAAACTCTAGGAAACAGTTCACCGCAGCTAAATTAAATGCAGCAGTTTTATATCGGTTACTGTGGGCTCAGTTTTAAAACTAAATGCTGTTACAATGATTATCTGAATATGATTTAAAGGAGTATTTCGCTTTAGAGTCTCACCTTCTTTGGAAACATAAATTAGCTTAAGACTCAAGCTGAAGCCAAGCGACTAACATCTATGTTCAGTACGAAGGAAACTGAAGGCACTTCATGGACTTACAGAATCAGCCAGCATTTCAAGAAAGTAATGAATTCAAACGAAATTGCAAGTTAGTCAAAGTCCACACAGAATGAATAACGCCCAAGTTGGCTCAAACTTAATACCGACGTGACAAGCCTAATGGCAAGAATAGCGCAACTCCGCAGACGGTCAACTATCAAAGACATTCAACTAGTAACGTGGCTTCAGCAGGCGGAACAAGCTCTGGTTCAATAATCTAAAACCTTCCTTAAAATAGTATCACTTTCTACATCATTCGAATACGCGCGAACTAAAACTTGTAACTACACTGGTATGCGAAAATTAAGGACGAAGTCGAAAAATTAGCATATCAGCTGAACGAAGAGGCAGAGCGGACAGAAAGACCAATCAGGAGATTAAGTAAGGTGATGTACGGTAGCACATGCGCAGATATGCAGGTAGACGTAATGGGGGAGTGTCTGAGTAGTATAAAGCATGTTGTCGGTGTAAGATCAGTATTTCTGGCAAAGAGATTGCACGCCGTATAGCAGTTAAAATCACACCGAGTTGCTGCCTCAGCGAGAAATGGCGAATAATCAATCTGTTAGACGACATCTGGATGCTTTTACCCGAGGTCGAATCATTGGGAAGTTGGAGGAAGGCCGCAGTGTGACAAGTGTGGCTGCAGAGTTCGGAATTGCTCACAGCATCGTTTCACGACTTTAGAGAAAATTTCAAACTACAGGAACAGCTATCCGGGGGTTTAGTAGTGGTCGTCCACGAGGAACCACGCCCGCAAATGACCGGTATATTGCCTTACAGGCCAGAAGAAACAGGCGGCAGACAGCGGGAGAAATCGCTAGACACACGACACAGGCGACTGGACGACCGATATCGCGTTTTATCGTGACCAGAAGACTGCACGGTGGGGGTCTGTTTGCACGACGCCCTGTACGGTGTGTACCTCTAACGCCTGGCCATCGGAGAAGGCGTTCTCTGTGGCGCCGGGAACACCGGAATTGGAGAGACAATGAATGGGGACGAGTACTCTTTACAGATGAGAGCAGATTTAGTCTGAGTTGCGATTCTAGACACATACACATCTGAACAGAGCGGGGAACACGCAATAACCCCTTCAACATCATCAAAAGGGACTGTTTTGGAGGTCGCGGAGTTCTCGTTCGAGCAGACATAATGCTTGTAAGCCGGACCGATCTTCATCTCTCCCAAAGAGGTTCGTCACCTGGCATGCTATTGTAACGAGGTTCTTCTTCCTTACATGAGTCTTTTCACAAGGGCTATGGGTCCTCAGTTCATCTTCATGAACGACAACGCTCCACCTCATCGCACAGTTACTGTCGAAGAGCTGTTGGAGAGTGAAGATATTGAACATGTGGATTGGTCGGCAAGGTCTCTGCATCTAAATCTCGTCAAGCATGTACGGAACTTACTAGGGAGACCCGTGGCAGCACGTAACTTATCGCCTGTAACGATTCCGAAACCGCAATTGGTGCTACAAGAGGAACGAGCAGCAGTGTCTCAACAGTTCATTAACAACCACATATTAATATAAACAACATGCACAAATGATGTGAAACCTGTCTAGCAGTCAGGGGAGATCATATCCCCTATTAAAGACCGGATGTTTCTTGCTGGACACTTATCACAGGAATGTTTCGGCCTTTAGTCGCATTGCGCTCCATGCTACTTTTTCAATAAAGCTTCTTTTTATCCCTCTGATTTCTCCTTTAGTAAGTGTTGCTTACATTACTCATGTCCTTACGTATTGGGTATCTTACGGTATTAAATGTGTTGATTTGGAAAGCTTTTGTACAAAGTTATATTGAAAAAACCGTCTCGTCCTTAATTTTTGCACACCAGTGTAGTTCTAGATCCTACAATGAATCTGGCGAATGCTCGCACAGGCGTAAATGAATTACTAGCACAGAAGAAGAGTGAAAAGTAACCCTTTATTAATTCAAAGTTTAACAGAAAGCCACGATCTTCGTGCGTTACAAAAACACCGTCAACTTGCGGTGAAAACTGAAATGTAGAATACAATACAATTCGAATCTAAAATACAATAGTGTTGGATTAGCACGTTAAATTACTCCTAACAGGTTGATTTAAAAAAAACCTAACAGCGTTAGGATAATATGAAATGGCCAAGAGGCTTACTAGCGTAAATGCGAGATAGCAACGAAACATGCGCTGGCTAGCGAAAACACGCTCTAAATAAACTCAGAGATTTAAACATTTAAATATCCACTTCCCTTAACTTTAATTTTACATTCTGGCTAGAAAACACTAGGGGAAATTGAGAGGTTCAGGAAAGGCATAAAACTTAAAATAAACTTGTTATGCAAAATAAGGGAAAACCTACAACTCATCAAAATATTATGTGGTGTCCTTTTCATACAGTAAAGTGGAGGAGATTTTAAAAAGTAATTTAATGATTATCTATGCGAGGGTTTCCGATCCTTTAAAGCTGCTGGGGCTCACGATACAAGAAAAATGTAAAAAGAACTAAATCACCTTCAAAAATAATTTTACATTTACAGTAACAAGAACATAATTACTATTATGTCTAATAAACTGTTATGCCGGATAAAAATGCATTTACATTTTTATAGAACTCATACTTAGGGTGAATAAAATAGGAACAAATTGTCTAAAATTCAGCTTTGTTTTACGAATATCAGTTGTTCTAATTTGAAAAATGCTTGTCGATTTCGAAGTAACTAGTAAGATATTCGTGAGAAGGTTTCCTTTTATTTAAATTTTATATGCTTCATTCAGAAAGAAAAGAGTTGATTGCAGTTATAGTACTTTTAGAAATATATCATGAACAAGGAATGTTAGAAAAGGAAGTGTAAATTCTTATTTAAATAGGCATACGTTTTATTGCTTTATTACGCGTTCCGCCGTTAAGTACACACGATTCCGTCACACAGAAAGAAGGATGCTCCGTGGGGGACTTAGGGAACTGGCTCGTATCCACGTTATACATGGGGAAAAACATGAAAACGAAAACCCCCATACAGCCAGCACGTTCGCGGGAACTCGGGAACTGGAACCTCGAATCGAAGTAGCAGCGTTTAGCCGCTTTTACTCCTCGGGTGTTGGTGCGCTTTAAGTATGCAACTTAGAAAGTCAGCTTAAATAAATTTGATGTGAGTTGATTATTTAATTGCAAGTTTAACACATTTGCAGAGAAATTTTGTGTCAACTCACATGGAGTAACAAATATTCGGAAGAGTAAAGTATGTTTTTTGAGTTTTCGGAATTTAATTTATAAAATTTACAGATAAAATGGCCATCAATGAAGAATATTCTTTGTTATTTAGATGGCCTTATCAGGAATGAACTGAATTCAAGTATAATTAAGTTATTGTTCGTAATGTAAAATGCATTTGCTCAAACAGAAAATTTGAGTTTAATTTGAAATGCAGCGAATCCCTGAAACATCATTTATTAGTTGTTTTTTCCCTTACAAATACATATGTCACTCATTTTAGTACATAGTCAGACCGACTAAAATCAATTCTAATTTTTAAAATTCAGTATTATATGTTCTCATTCATGTGTTCGTTAATCAGTTATATGAAGAAGGCTGGACTCTGTCGGCCACATGTGATGCTGCAGTTTGGACAAGAGGCATTAGATTTTAACTTCAATGATTTAAATAGAACCTTAAATGGCGATTTATAGTAATTTTTGTAAAAAAAAACAATCAAATCTTAAGTGATATAAATATCCCTGTACAAAGCTTTCATACAGAAACACAGAATATAAGAGAATATAATACAGAATATAAGAGATTCTGAAACTTAAAATTTGTTCACTTCCCATTTATCACGAGAAAGTTTTCACAACTATTCTTCTTTTATAATGAAGCAGAAAGAAATTCTGCTTTTATAATGAAGCATAATATGCATACCTGAACAGAATTACTGAAGTATGATGTTCGAAGTACAGAGAATCGGTCATAACATAACAGAGCGATAATAATATACAGCTGTACAATTCAATAATACACCATTATGACATACGCAATATATATTATAATAAGCGTAATACTGAGCATGATAATGTTAAGCATGATATTGGGGGATTTCTGCCGTTCGCTAATAAGACAACAGAAACGCATTATTTTAGAATCACTTGTATAAAGGTAATACTAAATTTCTACTCGAATTAGGTACAAAACTACACTTTTATCTATAAGGAGAATTGATTCTTTAAGTCTACAGACTTGGATGTATGTTTGCTTAGTTTATATAAAAGCTGTCGAAATATCGTCGGAACGTGAGTGCTCTTAAACGACTAGAGTGATGAGTTGTTCCTACCCAAGCGATTACAATGGTTCAAGGATTATTAACGTCTTCTACTTGACATTACTGGAAAATATAAAAGGATCATAACTTATACAGCAAAACACAGAAGAAAGTATATTTCATAGTACTGACGAATGTATATTTCGTTGTCAAGCAGCTGATGCGATAATCATCAGTTTGTCCAAATTGCACTGTCTATTAGGAAGATTAAAGCTATTCAATTATAATTTAATCTATATATATATAAAGAAGCAAGTCTGTGTGTTTGGTTGTCCTCTAATAACTAGGTCATTACTATAGTTATCGTCACCAAGATTTCTACAATTCTTTTCTGGGTCCTGGAAAAGGTCCTCGTCCACTTTTTTCCAAAAAAAGTAGCTAAAATCAAAGATGTTAATTAAAAACTCGGAAAAACGATCATTTCCGCACTCATTTTTCCGAGTGGCAACAGTCTGGCAAGCTGGAGATGAAAATCTGCTTTATTTCGAGAGTTGTTGCCACTGCTTGCTTTCAAATCCTAGAGTTTGCTAATAAAAAGTTTCTAAATTTTAATAAAAAAATCTGAAATGTTTCAGATTTTAAATTACGTCCAAAGGGACGTTTATTTAACATTCTGTGTGTTACCTTTATTTGTTAAATACCATGTTCTTCGCACTTAAACCATAAAATTCAGTTCAACAGCAATATCGCAAAATAATTTTAAATTGAGCATATCTTTAGAAATTTCGGTACACGCTCTCACGCGCTGGAGATAAAAATGTTTTTCTGTACAACGTTGGTATTGCTGGCTTTGAAATCTTTGAGTTTGTTAATGAAAAATTCGTTAAAGTTTTAGAGAATATTGTTACGAATTTCACATTTATTTGGCTATTTATTTAGAACTGTAATTAAAATTCCTTTTTATTTTCCCGTGCAACGCACGCAGACGATTTTTGAAGAGAAAGCTACGTCAAAAAAAAAAAAAAAAAAAATAATAATAACATGCATACATTTATGCAGATTTTTCATTTTTTTTAATTTAATGCAGAGCGATAACAGTTAGTGGCAACAATTTGAAAAGTGATACGCCGTTTTTGTGTTTCCGACGCAAAATCGCAAAACGAAAGTGATAGTCCTTCGGGATTAAATCCCTTTGGACTAATAAAAATAGCATTGCCAAATATTAAATACATTACTCCCAAACTTCGAGGGAAGCTATTGCGGCTATTCCCATCTTCGTACGACTTTAATCAGCCGAAATATTAATTAAAACTCTGAAAGCGCTAATTTTCGCACTCATTTTTCCGAATGGCCTCAGTGTCGCGCGTTGGAGATAAAAGTGCTTTGTTTCGAAAAGTATTGCTACTGCTCGCTTTCAAATTGTAGAGTTTGTTAATCAAAAATTTGTAAAATTTACAAAATCTATACATATGAAAAAAGAATGACTGTTTGTGTGTTTGTTTGTTTGTTCGCGTTACTGATTTCTGATCAATTATGATAAATGTTTTGCCACATTTAATCGACTAAAATTGAATACAGATGAAATATTGAATGGAACTTGAGCTCTTATGATTATTTGATTAGAAAGACGGAAAATCATTAAAAACTGCGTGTCATTGCTGCTGATATAATGAGAGAGATTAAATTATTTTTCTATCGAAATTTTGTATATGGATTCCATATCGCATAAGATTGAAATATGCATGACTATGAATCGTATTTATTGCATCGTTATTAGAGAAGGATTACAGCAGTATCGTTCTCTCTGTTCTTAGATGCATTACTCTCAATCTAGTTTAACTGGCATCGGGTACTTCCGCTAGTTCTAAATAAAATAAAACTTTTATGATCTTTTGTATTATTCCATTAATTCTGTTAATAAATGTTGATTTAAAATTCAGTCTTGCATAAATGATAATATTACAGTAGAGAAATTTGGATCTAGTTATAAATTATTTCCATGTAATACCAACAACTAACTAAACAACAATAACTAAACGATGAATGGTATCATACAAAATTTTATGAAATGACATTGGCCTATGGTAGTAAAATAATAGAAGAAATTTAAAAAAATAAACATTTATTTATTTGTTACTCGTGAGAAATAGGAATTACGATTGTACTGGGTAAAGTTAGGCATTATAAGATTAACGTTTCTTACACATAATTTTTAATTTAAATTTTGATTCTACTTTTGATTTGTTAATATAGTTGTTGCTATAAATTTTGAAGCCTGTTTTAAAACTTAAATTAGATTCATTTTGTTTTTGATCTTGAAATTACTTAAAGAAATCAGAGGGTGCTTTTGACAATATGAACTATCTGAAATCGTTTAGGGTTGGGAAAGCATGTTTTAAAAAATAAAACCTTTTTTTTGCGATTTTGCTATGTGTAATTAATATTGTTTTAATCATGATTTACCAACAAGATGAGCTTAAAACTTAGATTCATAGATTTTACTGAGACTTTGCATAATTAGAGAGAAAAATGAATATGTATCAAATGCGCAGTGTGCATATAACGGAAATACGTATGAAAGTCAACTTCGAAATTCTGAGTAACATTTGTATTATTAACCGGAAGTAGCGTGAATGGCAACTTATGTCACTACAAACAAAAAGCATTCAGTTCTAATCGAGCTACTTAGAACTCTCTACACTATATGTATTAAATCGTTAAAATTATTTTATTTAAAAAGAAAAATTCAAGAAAATTTTATTGAAGAAAAATACTTTAAGAATATAACTCAAAAAATAAAATTAATATTTAACGAATATTGCAATTTTTCTGAAAATATTTAAGTTCATTCTGTAGACAGTTTATAACTTCTGCTCTGTAAAATAACTATAAATACAATAACAGTAACTATAAATACAATTTATAGCTATCCACAGAAACTATACACACAGGTAACAATTTAATGCTTCTGATATTGTTTAACAATATTGTTAATAAATTTGTATATACGTAAATATTTTTGTTGAAAGCGTAGTATCATTTGTATAATATAACATGAAAAGTCTGAAGAGTGCAAAGCTGAAATAAGATTACAGGGGCTAGTCCATTTAACATGGCTATCTTGCTAAACTGGCGAGATGCGGCCAAGATGGCGTTGGTTTTGGGGACTAGTTTTTGTCACTAAGTTTGGCGAAAAATAATCAAAAGTCGCTAAACTTGGCGATCATTTGGCGGCATACTGGTCCGGTCTATGTGTAACTGTAATTGATGCCCATACGTAACAGCAAACATATCTGGCTGTTTTATGTAATTTTAACCGTATACGCTTTTCAGCAATTTCAAGAAATGGACAGTACTGGAAATTTCTCGGAGGCTGGGGGAAAACTACCTAAGACTGTAGAGAGCATCAGTTCTCAATTTTCACTTCTGAGTTAGATTGCCGTGCGAACTCCTCTCTTTACATGCGCTTTGCATTGCATTCTGTTTAAAGTCCTTGGTAGTTTAAAATGGCAACTACTGATTGCACTCTCTCGTATTGATAAGACCTGCGTGAGTACTTTTGTGGAAAGTTCTAGAACAGTAAAATGTTTCTGTTGTGACAATAAATTTTGTTAGGCTTTCATCGGTTCTGTGGGATTCAGTCCATTACGAACCCGTACGCATGCAACAATATCAATATGACACATATGATTTTGTTCAATAATATCAGTGTTATATTGATAACATATCTATCAATGTAATACAATATGCAACTCCAAATGTTTTCCCCAATAGCGGCTTCTAGCCGTTTACAGACGATGACCACTACTAACGCTGGAAGCGGTGGTCTTCTCTCTTCATAGGAGGCAACGGCCCCACCGTTGCCTCCTATGAAGGGATGGACAAATTAGATCCATACCTTCTGCGGTATTCGAACCTGAGCCCTTCCGTACGGCAGTCAGAGACACTAATCACTTTCTCTTTAATAAGTTCTTGTTCTTGTTCCGAGAAAACAAGAAACGCGCCTTGGTGCAATGAGTCCGATACTTACAACAATAGCTTAAATGTCAAACCTACAACATTCTGGAATCAGAAGGGCTATAACTACATTTTAAATAACTTACAACGAATAGCTAATATCTTTCGGTATCTTTTTCAAAATTACAGAAAGCGGTTTAAGTAGGAAAACGGCAGGAATAACACATAAGTTGCAGTAAACTCATAATTAAGACTAATAGAATGCATATACCACTTATCCTTTTGTTCGCACAAGCTTTCTAATCTGAGTTAGTAATGTGACGCGCGAAGAAAAATATAACAGAATTTTCAAAGGTAATTGTTAGTGAAACTTAAGTAATTATTATCAAAAAACTCTTCGCATTATCTCCATGCAAAAATGCATCATGAGATGAAATGTCGCAAAATTCTATAGCCTCTTAACCTCTCACAGGGCTTACTGGTATCCTTTTGTGTTTGATTTTACTTCTTTTTTCCCTTCATTCTTAAACGTTTCACTTTAAATTTTTCATGGAATATATTTTCCTCATTCTTGATATCTCTAGCATAGCATAGCAAAGTAAGCTTCAGAGAATTCTATAATTCATAAAAATATTTATTTATTTTTCTGGCATGAATATGTTAGTAAGGAATAGAAATGCAGTAGAGAAATGAGTTCGTCAAAGATTCCAACTCTGTTCGGAAGAGATTCAGGTAGAAGAACTTTCCTATTCTTACCAGTACCCTCCAGAAAATTATTATCCTCCAATAGAGCAATCACCATCTTTCTCACCTCACATGGCGCTTTGCCAGAATATCTTATCAGATTCGGTCTCCATCACACAAACCTATGTATCTGCGGACATATTGGCACTCTTGATCACTACATCTTTAATTGTGAACTCACAAAGGATCATCAACAACATCCATCAACTGTGAAAATTTAAAAGTTCCGTAAATATGATTCAACAGGGGGATTCTGATCTAATTAACAATATTCCTGAACTATGGAGTTCCATATATATGGACTATGTAAAATTACATATATATATATATATGGACTTTTATATATATATATAAAATTCACTAAAAATTATAAAAAGAAAACTTTCCATATTACATCTCCAAGCAACTGAAATTCATTTAAAAAATTATTATAAAGGTATTTTTCAGAATTAAAAAAAAAATAGAATTTTCAGTCCTTCTTGGTTTAAACACAGTTAAGGAAAAACTAAATCGCAAAACTACCAAAATCAAAAGTAAACTTTTTAAGTATTGAAAAACCAGTTATTGTATTGATAGCAGATTAATCGACTTATCAAGGGGATAAACCAATCTACCATCAATTAACAGTAACTAAAATAAGAGAGAGTGTTTCATCTTACTTCCCAGTAAGCATCAAATTATTTGCTAGATTCAAATCACTAATCGATACTCAATCAAAATGAAGATATTAGTCACTAAACCAAAAGAATCCTGTTAAAAAGCAAATAATTTATAAGATTAAAATTTTTTCACTAAGAACATAATTAATCTGAACGAGACGCATACTTTAGAAGACATATCCCCTACACTCTTTTTTCATTTAAAATACAAAAGTAAAAACAAAAGTAGAATCAAGAACAAATTTAAAAAAATATAAGAAGATTAAAAACTGTAGTAAAAAAGAAATTTAAAAATTAAACTAGTAAGCAAAAATTAACCAACTTGCCTAAAATTTTAAAAACCAAATGACTGGAATGCAAGTACGTATTAAGAGATGGAAGCAAAAGGGTTGTCGTAATAAGTAGTTTTCTATTGAAGAAAGTTTAGCCTGAATTGGCGACAAAACTACAATGTTTCTTGGAGATATCATACACAGAGAGCAAGCTGTTATTAAAATAGCGCTAAAGCTGCTATTAGTTTGAATTAATATTCATAATGAAAGTAATTAAAAGTAAATTAATAAGCCTAAGACTTGCGCTAAAGCTGCAAATATATAGTAAAAATGTCGCAAATTACGTAGCAGTTTGTATGGCTTGACCTACAGCGAGGCAGCCCAGTAGCATAACTACTTTCGCTTTGGAAAAGAAGCACCTACAGGTAGGAAGTGTTTTTTCATTATTGTTTTGTTATTGCAAAACCGCTCCATTTGTAGCAATTGTTTTATTTAATTCCCCTCAATGGTCGCATTTATTTATCCATTCCTTTTGCTTTAGCAAAAAGTATTTTCAGTTTAAGTACCCATTCGAATCTGGTCCTTGTTTAGCCTTTACATCTGACAATCAAATTTTTCGCTAAAAAATTTGAGCTTTACATTGTAATTAGTACAGCATTTTATTATTTTTATTATTGTCTTATTATTTTACCAATTTTATAGATATTTCTTTCGATTGTTATTAGTCCAATCTTTTCCCTTGAATATAAATGTTTTATTTCGGCATTACATGTAGGTTTGTCCTTGTATCATTTGTTTCTATTTGTGTTCGGACAACAAAAACGAGTAGGGAAAAGATACCAATTCAATGAGAGCCTCAAAATTGTATAGATTTTTTGAAGTATGTATATAAAAAAATTAGATTTAATAACCATTATGCTAATTGACGATAAAAGTCTCAGTCAGTTCACCGGAATGATACCCAGCTCTTGTTGTTCAGCTAATTGACTTTGTTTAAAGCTTCAGAACACTTTTCTCTTGACAAGTTCTCTTTGGAGCTTTAAATAAAAAAAAAGATTAACTTTGGTTTTCCAGCTTTTGTATTTTCAACTTTTTTTTTAGTTTTCTGTTCTAAATGCATATTATAAAATTTTCAAATTCATAAAAATGGAAATAGGCACGGGATTATGTTCTTACAATCCTTAAGTAATTCTCTCATATATTTCATTTCCTATATTAGATGGACTTGTATATATATATATATATATAAGTCCATACATATGGACTTGTATCTTGAAGTACAAGATATGTTCTTCTACATATGGGCATTGTACATATGAACATTCTTTCACACTCTTCAAGACATGGACTTCTATATGTAATCAGTGTGAACTTATATATATAATTATATGGACTTCCACATAGACTTTATATTTTTATTTTATTACTTTATTACTTTTTCTACATATGGGCATTCTAGACATGAATATTCTTCGACCTTCTGTAAGATATGAACTCCTACATATGGACTTTTACATATATGTTGAATTCTACATGGACTTTGTATTTTATTTTTATATTTTATTTTTATATTTTATTTTTATTTTTATTTTTATTTTTAAAGTTATCTAAGTTTAAAGTTATATTATGTATTTAACATTTCTAATTACTTATGTTTTGTATATTAACTAATTGTAATGCAACATGTACTCTAAATTGTTATAATAAGTGTTGCTGAGCTGCTGGTGGTGGATAGTACCCATCAATGAAGCATACCAGTCGAAAGTCTAAACGATGGTGCAGATGGTTGATGCTCTATTGATGCGAGAACTTGATATATGCTTGATATAATTTGTTTTATTGTGTATTCTATGTTTTGTGAAACTTTAACGCATTTTCGATTTGCAAACTGAACGATTTCAGAGCGAAGAATGGTAACACTGTACGAAAAAAAGCCTTTTTATCTCTGCGTGTGAGAATATCTATTGGAAATTCTAAAATTGTGCTGTTTTTAAATATTTTTAGCCCAAAGCTACATTAGCCCAATTGCTCTCGAAACGTGTATGTTTTTGTTAATGAAAACATCTGATGCGTACACCACATGACTTCCTTGTACGGAATATTAAATTTTTTGCTGCCTTTTATTTAAACTCATTTCCTAAAATTTCATTAGACATATATTTCTCATTCAATTAATTCAGTTCTCCCTTCCCGAAAGGGCAAAAATACAAAAAAAAAAAAAAAAAAAAAAAAAAAAAAAACTTACAATATCTATGTTAAAAATTACAAAATAAATCTTAAACACTTATATAGCATGATTTAATCCGCAATAATATAATAAGGCGTTATCTTTGTTATTGCGAAGCTTAGATTTTCTAGCTTGGAGACAAATCCACTATTCTGATAAGTTTCAAATGTAAGCAAATATGGCTGCTGTGTTAAGCAAAAGTTAGGCTTAGCCTCACTTAAACAACTTTTAAATTGTTGATAATCCTACAATTATTTCATGCAGATTAAATAAAGACATAAAATGCTTAACTGGAAGATAAGAACAATATAATTCAATCGTTTTTAAAGCAAATAATGCACAATTTACAAACATATAAGAATAAAGAAACTGAGCTTACTGAGCCGAGTAACAGGGTGGATTTACACTGAAGTGCCACTGAATTAGGAATAGCAAGGGCTATGCAAATTGCGTAAAGCTGCGCATCATTTATGAGGAAGTGAGGGTCTGTGGTAACTGCATATATAGCACGTACTGTGGTTGTTCTGAATTAGTTGTTGGAATTGCCATTATGGGTAAATTTCCCGATTTAGACGGAAAAATCGTAGGTGCCCGAGGCATGGGCCATTCAATTTCCGAAATTGTCAGAGAGTTAGGATTTTCAAGGTCGACAGATTATACCAAAAATACATGGATGGTGGATAAAAAACTAACGATCGGGCAAACTGCAAAGGACAGTTAGCCTTGATAGTGCGTGGTGAGAGACGGCTCAAGCTTATTGTACGTAGCCAGAGAAGCCAAGCATTAACTCAAATTACCACCCAGTTGAATGACGGTGCCAGTCGTACAGTCAGTAAACGGACTGTGCAACGCTCGCTTCACCGTATGGGTTTCGGCAGCCGTCGACCTACGAGAGTACCATTGCTCAATGCTCTCCATCGGGCTACACGTCTTGTCTGGACAAGAGAGCACAGAGACTGGAGTATAGAGGACTGGAAACGAGTGGCATGGAGTGATAAGTCTAGTTTCCGAATACTTAAAGCCGACGAGAGGCTTAGAATGTGGCGTCAGGCTCATGAAGCCATTGATCCTGCTAGACAGGTTGGAACTGTACAAGGGCATGGTGGTTCAATCATGGTCTACGGTGTTTGTTCGTGTCACTGCTTGGGATCTTTGTTGCGTGTACCAACTTCCCTCAATGCAATTCGGTACGTAGAGTTGCTGGGTGATCACCTCCATCCGTTTCTGCTGTTCTGTTATCCGCACGGTAATGGGATTTTCCAGCAAGACAACTGTGTCCGGTTGTCTTGCTCACATGTCCCGGTTGGCTACTGACTGGTTGGATGAGTATTCCTCTGACTTTTCTGTCATAAATTGGCCACCTAGAAGCCCAGATTTAAATCCTATTGAGCATCTTTGGGTTGTTTTGGAAAAAGGCGTGAAAGACCATCACAAAGCACCAATGAACCTTACTGAATTATGGACAGTTTTAGCCAATATTTGGCAAGCCATTCCCGTGGAAAGTTTCCAGAAACTTGTTGAATCTATGCCTCATTGTGTGGCAGCCATTATAAAGGCCAGAGCAGGCCCATCTCGTTACTAGGTAGGTATTCCTAATTAAGTGGCCCTTTAATGTATACATATATATATATTTATATACTTTTACCAAAATAGCAATTGCACGTCTACATGTTATCAGTCCTATATACAAAATTTCAACGTTCTAAGGCTGTTATGCGAGATGCATACATGCATACGTACTTACGCACAGACGCCATGAAACAAATCTCTTCAGAATCTATTTTAAATCAGTTTTATAATTTTTTTGGGGGGAAAAGAATCCTTTATACTGTCCTTAGATACAGTTTATTATGTCCTTACTTACAGATGTCATGCAAAAACATCGTTAAATTGCATTCGATAGTGGTCAAAATGGATATTTCCTTTGAAATAAGGTACCCGAAATTTTTCGCAATTACATTACTTCCTTTTTATTTCGTACAAGGATGTAAAAAACGTCCCTTTTGGCGTAATATAAAACCTGAAAATTTCTTCTCAATTTTCAGTGCTATTGCAAATTTTTTATTTCTTTTGTTAGTGGTATAATTTACTTGTGTAAGCCTCGTGATATACTTTGTCGAACACAAAGAGTTGAAATTAGAGTTAACAAACAAGCAAAATAACGCCCCCTTTTTTTACACTTTTAACAGATGCAATTTAAGGATGTTTTTGCATGACATCCGTACTTAAGTACAGAATAAAGGGCTCTTTTCCCCCCAAAAAATTATGAAACTGATTAAAAATGGATTCTGAAGAGATTTTCTTCGTGGCGTCTTTGCGTACATTCGTATGTATGTATGTATCTCGCATAACTCAAAAACAAGTAGCCTCAGAATTCGTGTCGTAGTTTAATGCGTGTCGTCATGTTTTAGTTCGTGTCGTATTTTTTGCAAAATATCATGTACAATAAATTACTTAAATTGGATACAAATTATCAGCATGAAACTATCTGAGTAACTGTTAAATGTTTAATGGTGTGCACATGTTACTTGATTTAAAATAAAGACTTAAATCTAAAATTATTAGAGAATATATTGTTGCATGCGTACGGGTTCGTAATGGATTGAATGCACAAGTCGATAAAAAGTTAATAAAATTTACTTTTTTTGACAATAAATAAAACAAAATGCTGAAATATTTCCTCGGAGATATTCATACAATATTACAATATCTCACAGCAGTTATATTTTGAACTACTGAAACGTTGAATAAAACTCAATTCAGCATACAGAGAAAGTTAACTCGATCTCACAACGAATTCGCTACAATCAGTAACAGCACTAACTAAATAATGCAGTTCGCTTAAAACATCAACAACTGAGCTGAGATGTTTTAATCCAGCTTTTATAAGCTTTCTAATCAAGCTGGAGATCAGTCCCGTATTTTCGCGACTTTTCTGGATAGCAAAAGCAATAACGAGATATTTATTTATTAAATGTTAAATGCACGCGCTCTTGTATTTTTAATGTTCCGGCGTAGTTTTCTCTTAAAATTCGTCACTCGCTGCATTGCACGGGAAGAGAAAACAATTTAATTACAATTCTATTAAAAATAACTAAATAAATGCAAAATCCGTAGCAATATGAAGCACTATATGTTTTAAACTATTTCTTGCATAACAGGAATAATTGTTCTTAAGAGAAAATGGAATTAAAAGCAATAAATAAAAAGGGCACTTCTTTCTTACCGTTAAAATACACCCACATTTACTGATTTGCGAAGTGCAGTTACTCTTACAGTCACATTAAACTAAGAAATATGTCGTTTAAAGTTTATTTCCCTAATAAAGATTTCATCTGACGTCTAGACGACTTTTATGTATTTTAGAGGGATAAAGAAATTCTTTGATTTTTCAACCGAACTTTTAAACTTCAGACTTGACTGGCTCTCAGACAAGTTTCTCCTTTCTGATTAGGCAATTATATCTTAAAACGGAAGTTATAGAAAATTTACTGTCTGTTAACCGAACAGAAGTACTTCTCTTTCAATTTATGTTCTTGAGAGAAACATCCTTCTCCCACAGAAATGTCCTCGAGGACGTTCATTAAAGACTGAAGTGCCAACAAACCAGGTCTACTGAACTCAATATAATTTCGAAGTATCTTAAAAGTTTCTATACGTTCTATGCTATTTGCTCGTCGTTACATCGGTATCAATAGAACTAGCGAAGTTCTTCGTTTTGAATTAAAGTAATTCAGATAGCGTGGAAAGTTGATATCAAACATTTGTGTATATTAATATATTTATGACTGAAATTCAAGTATATTTTCAGTCATATTTACTTAGCTGAACTGTTATTGATTTTTATGTATTGATGCCGATAATTTTAAATAAAGGTGTATAGTAACCGAACGAACATACCGAAGAACAGATGTTAGAGATATTAATTAACAATAAAAATCAGCATAACTTAAATAAATTTGTAATATTATGGTTTTGGAGGTTAAATTGGAGCCTTCTGCTTCAGCTACAGGAGTTAAAATAATAATGATTATGAATAATGATTGATTGTTGATGAATGATAATTGATATAAAAATGATAATAATTATTATTGACTTTTATGGTATAAATAAATTTGTAATACTATGGTTTTTGAAGGTTAAATTGGAGCCTTCTGCTTCAGCTGCAGGAATTAAAATGATAATGATTATGAATAATGATTGATTGTTGCTGAATAATGATTGATATGAAAATGACAATGATTGTTATTCCTTTAACATCCCCTATTCCTTCAACATTCTTGCTATTGATACCGTCAACAAAAGTTTATTAGTTAATACTTTAAAATTCGTTTCAAGCTTTTTGCTACTTTTTTGAAGATCAGTTACACTAAAGATTTTAGAGCGTTGAAACATGGTGTGTGGAATAAATAATAGAACAGGTTGTTTTATCCTCTTCAATAACAATGATTTAAATGAAATTTCTGTTGAACAACAACAACAAAAAATAGAACTTACTGTGCTATAAAATATGCTTCAAAACAAAAGAGAGAGAGAGAAAGTGAAAAAGCTGAGATTCTAAAGAATATCAGTGCTGCTAAGACATCATAGAAAACAAAATAACGTACTTATATGATTGTAAGTAGATAACGAAATTGTCACGCATTTATTTAATAAAATAAATTTAAAATAAATAGTCAGGCATTTATTTTTCTAACTTTAATTATTAAACAATAAGATGTTTTTATGAACTAAAATAAAATAATTGATAAATGATCGCAACGAAACAAAAAAGATAAAGCCTGTATTCTAGGAGAGGTATCCAGATTTGTTTATTGTTTGTTTTATTAACTCTATGATAAGGAGAGCTTTTCCATTTGAAACTGGATTATATTGCTGGACAAGCCCAGTATCTTTCACAAAATTACCATTCCTATCACTCTTATACTGATGTTTGCGTCTTTCATCTAAAATCAAAACTCTGTAAAATGGAAACAAATGCTTCTTAATTCTTCAGATACCATTTTTGTCTGAACTTCATAAATTATTTCAAGCATGCAAATTTAGCAGACAGCACCATTTTCAAACTACGTATTTTCCCATACTCTTGTTCACTTTTCTTGTGGCATAGCTCTATAGCAAAGATGGCCAACCCGCAGCACGCGTGCCACAGTGTGGTACGGTGGAGCTTTAACAGTGGCACGCGAAGACTCATTAATAAATTAAAAGATTTGAAAAAAATAATATCATCTGTATCGACTCCGCCAATAGATACATACCGGGTGATCAAAAAGTCAGTATAAATTTGAAAACTTAATAAATCACGAAATAATGTAGATAGAGAGGTAAAAATTGACACACATACTTAGAATGACATGGGGTTTTATTAGAAAAGCAATAATTAGAAAAGCAATAATCTAATCAGAAAAGCAATAATTAGCATTACAAATTAAGACAAAACAAAGATGATGTTCTTTACAGGAAATGCTCAATATGTTCAACATCATTCCTCAACAATAGCTGTAGTCGAGGAATAATGTTGCGAACAGCACTGTAAAGCATGTCCGGAGTTATGGTGAGGCATTGGCGTCGGATGTTGTCTTTCAGCATCCCTTGAGATGTCGGTCGATCACGATACACTTGCGACTTCAGGTAACCCCAAAGCCAATAATCGCACGGACTGAGATCTGGGGACCTGGGAGGCCAAGCGTGACGAAAGTGGCGGCTGAGCACACGATCATCACCAAACGACGTTCGCAAGAGATCTTTCACGCGTCTAGCAATATGGGGTGGAGCGCCATCCTGCATAAAAATCGTACGTTCCAGCAGGTGTTTATCAGCCAGGCTGGGACGATACGATTCTGTAACATATCGGCGTACCTCTCACCCGTCACGGTAGCAGTTACAAAACCAGAATCACGCATTTCCTCGAAGAAAAAAGGCCCGACAACAGTAGATGTGGTAAATCCAACCCATACCGTGACTTTCCTCGTCGTGCAATGGAGTTTCCACGACAGTTCTAGGATTTTCGGTAGCCCAAATTCTGCAGTTGTGGGCATTGACAGACCCTTGGAGCGTGAAATGAGCTTCATCAGTCCACAACAGGTTACTCAACCAATCGTCATCTTCCGCCATCTTTTGAAACGCCCACACCGCAACAGCTTCACTAAAAGCTTCACTAAATACACTAATACAGCTGCACTAAAAACGCCTTTTCAGGTAACGTCGACATGCTGCGACAGCTGGTGCACCTGATTCTATCTCTCATTACAGCTCCTTTTATACACGATTTTCATGCGCAGTCACTGACGTTTTGCTGTCCAGCGCCATCTGTCGGACATTTTTTGAACGTTTTTTGGTTCTAATAAAACCCCATGTCATTCTAAGTATGTGTGTCAATTTTTACCTCTCTATCTACATTATTCCGTGATTTATTAAGTTTTCAAATTTATACTGACTTTTTGATCACCCTGTACATAAAGACATTAAAATAAAGATGATGACTCTGGATTTTAGTTTAGGTTTATTTCACTATATAACAACACTCCGGCGCTTTTCTGTAAGTTAATCTACATTGAGCGACAGAATTTGAGAAAATGTGTTTAAAATATTTGTAAGAAAACAATAAACTACCCAGTGAGTGCCTGTTACTGAAAAATGAAGATTGGCTATGGGATTCAGCTTTTCTCACCGACTTTATGGGATATTTAAGTAATTTAAATTTAAGATCGTAGGGAAAAGATTGTATTTTTCCTACCCTCGTTAGTCATATATAAACTTTTGTGAATAAACGTTTGATTTTTTGTCTCGATTTCGGAGGAAAAAAATTAACACATTTCACATTAATGTAGGAACTGGCTACCAAAGTCAATAATACTCTGAACTAGATTTAAGAATTTAATATCCATTTGGCACGATTCGTTCAATGGATGGTTTGGTGATTTTCAAGGCGATAAAAAAATTGCTGATCTATTCACGAATCGTTTTTCAATTTGTCTGCAAGATGTTAATTGTTACCTAACTGAAATCCAAATCGAAATTATTGATTAACAGCAGCATACTACACTGAAAAGCAAATATAAGGAACTTATTGCAACTGCAAAGTGATGCAGATTATATTGAATTTTGAAAATGTTTACCAACAAGCAATTTTCCAAATTTACACTATTTGGCTGTCAGATATTTTTATAGGTTTGGATTAACATATGTTTGTGAATAAACGTCTTCTATTATGAAAATAAAAAAATCAAAATATCGTCCAAGATTAACTGATATGCCCCTAAAACACCTAATTTTGTTAGCATCTTTAAGAAGTAATCCTAATATAGATGACCTGCTAAAAAAACTACATACTCAAAAACCACATTAATTAAGTACTGACTGTTTAATAGTTATTTAGAATTAAATATTTCAAACTATTCACTTTTATTTTATACATAACTTAAGTGATCGGACTTTTTAAAATTTTTATTACAATAAAACCCTAGTTTGTACGTTTGTTTTATTTATTGCATTATTTGTTTAATGACCACTACTCTGACTTACATAAAAAAAAAACCATAATCAGCCTATATATTCTTAGGCTGATTATGGGTTTTTTTGTTTTCCCCTTTATATATTTTTTTAGTATTTTGAAAAAGTTGGAAGTGGCACGCGTAACTCTTTTTTCTCGGATAGTGGCACGCTTCCCAAAAACGTTGGCTACTCATGCTCGAGAGGTTACGAAGGTATATTATCTTCCGAGTTAGCACTAACAAGCGCAATTCTTATATTTGATTTTGCATTCCTAATTGTGTAGCAGTAAGATGTTTACAAGCGATATATTTAATATTCTGCAGCAAGCAATGAAGATATCTTTTTGACGGTTATATGTTTTTATAAAATTTCAGTGAATGAATGAAGGATCGAAGAGGGCTTTATTTCAGACGTAATAATAACAGGCTAAGCCTAATCTCTTTCTCTGATTACAAGAACTAATTACAAAAAGTAGAATTGGAAAATTTTTATCATTATGTAGTCTTCTTGTTACAGTTCTTTTTAGCACAAAGGGGCGTTAGCTTAGAAGGACTAGTCTAGAAACGAAAGCTATTTGTTACTAAAAAGCTATTTCCTTTGAATCCTAAAGGTATGCTGTTTATAAATAGTTTTAGTCCAAATGCTCTCGAAACTTGTATGTGTGTGTAAAAGAAATGAAACGTCTTTTTAGGCGTAATGTAAAATCTGAAAGCTTTTAGATTGCTTTTATTTGCATTATGAATTTGTTTGTTTTCGCCACATGTTGTGAGCTAAGAATAGGTAGTGGTATTAATGAAAAGAAATGGCATTGAAGAAATGGTATCTATGAAAAAAAAACTGCTATGTGCATTTGGCAACATCAAGAAACTAATTCGTTCACCAACCACTACTTGGAAGTTTGTATGAACACAATCCTCCAGATGTTAGGACCATTAGGAATTGCGTGAAAATTATAAAGAAAATGTTAGCACATTGGTAACCTTCCATGAAGCACCAGGCCTATTATGAGCAACCAAACGGCTGAAACCGTTCATGCATTGGATAAAGAACACATCTATTATGGAATAGTTGTCTGATAGAAAAGTTCATGTTATTGATAATAAGAAAGCCATAAAAACAAGTGTTACAAAAAGAATGCCTAAGAACTAGAATATACTCTCAGCATTCTTCAAGATAAATAGGAAGAAAATGTTGAAATTTACAAATGTACTGTTGTCGATAAAAGCTCAATTATTAGTTCCGATTTCAAGAAAACAACAATTTGTCCAGAATTATCAGTTAGAATTCCTTCATGATAAAGCTATAAATAAAATAAAAAAGTCTGAAACGTTTCAGATTTTAAATTATGTCCAAAGGGGCGTTTTTTTAACATTTTGTGTGTTACCTTTATTTATTAAATATCATGTTCTTCCCACTTAAACCATAAAATTCAGTTCAACAGCAATATCGCAAAATAATTCTAAAATGAGCATATCATTAGAATTTCCGATATACAGTTCTGCGTGCTGGAGTAAAAAATGCATTTTTCCTTGTAAAGTGTTGCCATTGTTTGCTTTTAAATCGTTGAGTTTGTTCATCAAAAATTTTTTAAATGTTTACAAAATATGAAATAGATAATATTTGGAGAAATATACATATATTTATGCAGATTCTTTATGTATATATATATATTTATGCAGATTCATAATTTCATTTCTTTAAATATAATACAAGGTGATAACTTTTGGTGGCAACAATTTAAAAAGTGATACAGCCGTTTATAGTGAATCAATGAAAATCGTAAAACGAAAACAATAGTCCTTCAGGAAGAAAGTCCCTTTGTACTAATAAAACTAAATTATAATAATAATTTTCACTTAATGATTTCTTGTATTGAAAGAAAGTCTCACTCTGTATGTATAATTAAATTTAAATTTAAGGCAAGAAGGAATATAAGTTTAGGCTTAGTATCGCAATGCTTGTTGAAATCTTGTCATAACATGGTATATTTTTCTACGAATGTTTTCAGTTGTAAAAAAGATGAAACACAGAGCAGCATATTGCACAACAGAGAATTTTCTTATTCTTCCTTCCTTTGGTTATGGTCCGCCTTTGATATATACACATATGTCTCGGCTGGAAAATGAAAATAAAAGATTGCAATGCCATAGCATATTTGAAATTTTAGGAAAATGTTTCGAATTCCCATCCTAAAACTTGAACGCAAAACATGATATCTCACTTCCGAGTTTTACTTTTAATCTGAAGACATATTCTTGAACGAAACTTTTTCAGGAAATGCTCTCCACTCTGTTCTAAGGTGGATGAAATTTTAGTGTTGGAAGAACTGTTCTTGCGATAGGCACAGAGATAGCAGGTAGGGAAGGGATGGAAAAGAGGGTTGGTGGAAATAGTTTCGTATTCGATTCGATGAAACGGAATGTTAGAAGGCTTTTCAGTTTCTCTGCGTATCCGATCAATACCGGACGGCTCCAATAACAAAAGGAGAATTTCCAAACAGTTACAAAAGGGCTGGGGAGTGTTTTCCTTGATTTTAATTTTAGATCTCATCCTCATGTAATCGCTTCTGCGATCAGAATGAAAACGATCCGAAGAATTTCGTTATCATAAATCATATTTGACAAGTATACTGCTAAGTGTAGGAAATTCTTTCTAAACTTTCTTACGTTAGGAAATCACTGCTTAAAATCTGTCTGCCGATCTCAAACTGTGATTTTGATGGCAAGTATTACCATTTTAATATCATCAAGGTGTTCGTTCTGCTTATCAGCTCGTCACAGAATAGCCATCTATAAATTTGCAAAGTAGATCATAAAGAATGAGCGATCTACTCAGATTATATACAGTAGCGATATAAGAAAGTCTTACAAAATACCTTACTTTTAATCTATCTATCTGTATATAAAGTCTGTGTGTTTGTCCTCTAATTACTCAACTAGCCTTTGAAATGTTCACTAGCTACATACTATTTAGCAAAACATTTCACGCTTTTAACAGTTTTTTGTAACTCATTACTTTTTAATCCTTTAATCCAGTGACTCTCAAATTTTTTTTGTTGCGGCACACTTTTAACGATTTCAAAATTCGGCGGCACACAAATAAAAACGTAACTTTAAAAGTTGTTCATTTACCTATAATACACTGTGTAAAATAGTTTATGATACTAATTTTGAATGTAAAATAAAATAATATGTACTGCAAAAACAGCAGTACGTTTGTTAAAGGGATTAATTACAAGTTAATAATAAGAATACTTTTAATGAGAAATTTGAGCTTGATGTTCTTTTATAATTTCATTTATATTTGGTCGTAAAAATGACAATGATACTCTATATCGTCTTCTATACTTAACAGCCTCGATCTTTTATTCCTTTTTATGTTGATTAATACTGAAAATCCGAATTCACACAAATAAGATATAGAAAATTGTAATACTATTTTTAAAGACTTTTTGGCCATCACGGGATAATCGCATCTAATGTTAATCCAAAATGAATTAATTGATACTTCCAAATATTTTAGAATTGAATCTCGATTATTAGAAAGCGAAATTAGTTCTTCTTCTTCATTCAGAGTTAACTCAAATACAGAAGTGTTCGTTATCACAAATGGATTACGAACTCAATCAATTTTTTTTATATTTAAATTTGAGAAATACTGAATAATTCATGTCAAATGGTCAATAACAATTTTATGAATAGTTTTATTAAAATCTTTTGGGACTGACTGAAACTTTTCCAAATTGCAGTCCTGAGGTTTATTCTTCCATAAAGTTATTTGTTTTTGGAACCCCACCAGTTTATCTGTTGAATTTAATATATTTTCTTTCGGCCCTTGCATACCTGAAATTATGTTAATAATAATAATAATAATAGTGTCTGATAAGTGAGCTGGTCTAACAACTGCACCAATCAGAATTTTATTATTTAATTGAATTTAAATTATGTACTGAACATGCGCGAAAATGCTTCGAAATGCTCTCTCGTCCACAGCACTAAAATCGTCTCGGATAAAAGACTTCGGTCTTAAGAAACGAATTTCGTAAATTCTCATGTGGACCGTATACTAGGATTAAACCATTTTTACTATATACATTTCTAAAATTTGGCGGCACACTTTAAGTATTCGGCAGCATATAAAAGTGCCGCGATACAGGGGTTCATAATCACTGCTTTAATCAGTAATATTGAAAGCAAAGCCTTTAGTACCTAAAGTTTTGTTCATCTATAAAGAGGAAGTTTTGTTTGTTTGTTCGCTAATAACTCAATCACTACTTATCGTCACCAAACTTTCCACAATTCTTTTGTGAGTCCTGGAAAAGGTCGACGTCCACTTTTTTACGAAACAAAAGTAGCTAAAATCAGAGATATTAATTAAAAACTCAGAAAAACGATAATTTTCATTTTCCGAGTAGCAACAGTCTCGCAAGTTGGAGATGAAAATCTGCTTTATGTCGAAAGTTGTTGCCACCGCTCGCTTTCAAATCCTAGAGTTTGTTAATAAAAATGCCTAAGGTTTACGATGAAATAGAAATAGCATTGCCAAATATTAAATACATTATTCCTGATTCCAAAAATTCGAGGGATGCCATTTCGGCTATTCCCATTTTCGTGCGACTTTAATCAACCGAAATAAATTAAAAACTCTGAAAGCGCTAATTTTCTCACTCATTTTTCCGAGTGGCCCCAGTGTCACGCGTTGGAGATAAAAATGCTTTATTTCGAAAAGTGTTGCTACTGCTCGCTTTCAAATTGTAGAGTTTGTTAATCAAAAATTTGTAAAATTTACAAAATCTCTCTATATATAAAAGAATGTCCGTTTGTGTGTTTGTTTGTTTGTTCACGTTACTGATTAATGATCAATTATGATCAATTTTTTGGTGAAATTTTTTATATGGGTTTCATATCGCATCAGACTGAAAAATGTATGACTATGAATCGTATTTTTTGCATCGTTATTAAAGAAGGATTACAGCGGTATCGTCCTCTCTGTTCTTAGATGCATTACTCTCAACTGGCATCGGACACTTCCGCTAATATTATATAAACAAGAATACCGTTTTAGCTAAATATTTCACTTTTTAATGGAAAGTAAATATTTCACAATCAGTTATATTTTTAGAAAATATAACTGATTGTGAAATAGGAAAACATTTAGAAATTTAAAAAAAATCTTTAAAATTTCAAAAATAAAAAAATGCTCATAAAATTTGCATAAAGTAATTTTATTGGCGATACATTTTACGCCGGAAGCTGCCACACACTTTTTTCTTTATTCACTTCAGTTCATGTTCTGGAATGTTGTGTAGTTAAGCAATGAGTTTTCAAAACGTGCTTATATAACGTTGAAAATTAAATTATCTTAAACGTGTCACATTTAGGAAGATTGTCATTTAGTCAGATATATGTTAATCTTCTTTGAATTAAATATTCAAAGAAGATTTTCTTCTTAAAGGAGATATAATAGTTCATTTCTAAATGGAAATCTGGACAACGGGATTTCCTCCCATCACCTGAGTGTTAAACAATTAGATATCTAGCAGAAAAATACACTGAAAATATTAAATTTCACGTGGCATTTCACGAAATCTATTTAAATTCCAAGCTATCGGCAATGCGTTTGACTGAATATAAACAGCACCATACTAGAACCTAGTTCTCAGGATGTGAAAGACTAACATAGGTAAACAACACACATGCTTTTCATGTAATGAATAAACTGGCAAGCAGCGCGAGCAATGGGCTTGCAAATTAGACACAAATTTAACAATGGTCTTGTGCATGCCCTCTACAGCTCACTTCTGATCATATTTCAAACGTTTTAATGTATTAAAAGCAACGTTTTTAACCGGACTTAAAGGGAATCCAAGGAGATTGCAAAAGGGTTACAAAAGAAAGGATTATGGTTTCCCCTAAAAACATAATAGTGCCCTCCGAAAACATCGTGGCGAACACACGAAGGACGAAAACGTCACGGAGAAAGCACTGCAAGATGAAAACATCGCCGTGCAAACATATTAGGAGAAAAGAAGGCAAGGAGCATCGAAATTTTAAAACAAAGATGGAGGACTACGTCATTCAAAGTTGGATGACTCTAGATACAGCTGTTTTTTTACAGTGCGAAAAAACATACATGCATTCATGCAGATTCTTCATTATTTAATTATTTTAAATATAACACAGTGTGAGTACCGTCACAATACCTTTTCGAGACTAATAGCCCTTCTGGGCTTGGGTTAAAGCCTCTTTGGGCTAAAATAAATGAAGTTTTGGGGAGAGATTTTTGGGAGGATAAGGAACGGGAATCCATGTAGGACAAAGTTCTGAATTTCATAATCAAATATTTCTGATATCTGTTTCTAAAACCTATAACAGAAAAAAACAGCCTAGATTTCAGAGTTATACGAAAGGTTAAATCTTATCGATGCCAGGATGAAAATCTTTGAAGATACTAATTCAGACGAGCACAGAGTAACAGCAACTAAATATCCAAAACAGCAAGGAAAGACACTTGCTTAAACACCTATTAACGAGGTACTTCTGAGGAGAAAATGTAATTCATATCGGTACAGATTTTAATACCCGAAATTCTTCCAGACTTCAGAGAACTTCTCATCTCAACAAAATGATTTCATTTCAAAAATGTAATATAAATTTCGTCTGCAGCGATTTTACCGCTTGGACGCTGATGAGGCAGTTGCAAGACGGTGATATCGGCAAAACAGAAAAGTAGTGAGTAGAGCTTTAGTTTATTATCATTTATTATAAAGGGTTAGGTTAGGTTATTCAGTTATGGCAAAGCACACGAGGGCTATCTGCCTAAAGGGAGGGATGCCTTCGTGGAGGACTTTATTATAAAGGGAGAGTACTTCAGCTACTCATTGAGCTATAGTATACCACAAGCAGTTTTTGTTTCCCGAACTAGCGAACGAAAATTGATTTACACCATGTTTCTTTTCTCTTAAATACCGATCATTGTCTGTGATAAAATTTCTATTGAATTTACTATTTTTTATATTACTAAAATATCATTCTTTCCTTTTGCAGCTGGATTAATTTTGTTTAACTCTATCGATTTCTCAATTCATTTTTCTAAATTTCGTATTTCTTCGTTAGAGGCTTAGAATCATGTATGTTCAAATGACTGAGCGTCTTCAATTTGTCTTCAGTTCACCTCATTTGCATGGCTCTGCAACACGCCTTTCAGAATTATGAAGGGTATATGGACATTATTAAAAATTTTGTATATAATACTGTAAGGTGTATTCTAAGTTTGTAACAGTTGTTTTTAAGTTAAAGTTCCTTTCCTGTCCCTCCTAATTTCAGCTTAGAACTCCTTACCAGAATGAGTTTTTAGTATCCCGTTAAATGCAAATGAATAGTAGATAGTATTTAAGTTAAAGTTCCACTGCGATAGAGAGAATTAGAATTCTTGAATAGCACGCGTTTTCCTTTTGGCCACGTCTCCCTATAAGCTGTTACTCCGCTCGGCCGTATTACGTACCCTTGATAGCTTCTCTAGCTAATTTAATATTACGGCCCAACTAGTTTAGACTTGTGTTATCTTCGGCTAAATCTCTTTAGTAAGTTATTAGTTACGTTCTTTTTTTTACACTTTTAAGTTTAAGCCCAAGTGGAGGCTTTGTTTTACGCCCTGAGAAAGGGGCCATATGTGAATCTTTATTTTGAGCAATAAAAGGTATATAATAATAAGGTAATAAAGGGTAATTAACCTTTCATCAACCCTTCTTGAGTTTAAGGCTCTGTTTTTGAACTTAAGCGATTATTCGCTTAGCTGTTCACTAGGTTCCTCAACAATTAGATAAAACGCGAGGGTCTCTACAATATATCTATGACAACACTGAAATTAATATAGGTAGCGTGATAACATACACACTTACGTATGCTCTATAATACCAGGAGTGTGAATATTGAATGGTAAACATGAATGATCTGACACGAAAAGCATGTGAATATTTTTATTTCAGAATGCCATTCTTAAGCGGAACATAAAAGGCTCCTATCAGCTCTCGACGCCTTTAGTTTTCTCATATTATCAACTGCCAAACAACTAAGCGAAATTTCGGAAGTTTTAAAATATATAATTTCTGAAAACTTAGCTATATTTCCAAGCTTACTTACACATACCTATATTTATGAGAAAGTTTTATTTTACAGATGAGTAAAAATATCTTTTAAATCTCTTGAGTCACTATCTTTACTTCGTCAGAGGAAAGCAATCGATGCGTCTTGAAGCTCTCGTATTTCGTACTTGCGAACCAATATCAATCACTTTCGCCTCGAAATCTTTTCAGTTTTATTTTATCTATAATTTCAAATCCGTTAGTGCATGGTTCAAAGTCCAAGCTGAAATTTAGAACTAAACTCCGCTTGGAAGGTTTTCTTTGGTTTTCTTCACCGGATCTACTTTCAGCTGAACATCTGGGGTTAGCTGAAAGTAGAACTGATTGTATGAATCCGTCAAGGATGGAATAAAAGTTAGAATTTGAGTCTAAGCACAGATTGTAATGTTCTGTAAATTTATTTAAAGATTTTTTATCTTAAAATGCCATTGGCGTTATGTATAAATATTAAGCAAGTGTTGTGTGATCACTCCATATGTTCATTTGTCTGAACCCTTTCTTTTCGCTCAGTTGTTAGTCTAGCCAAAGTATGAATTTTGGATAAAAAAGAAAATTGGTTTCTGTTTCGTTTTATCTGCAGAACAGTTTACAGTAGTATATTGTTTCAGAATAATGAGAAAAGAAAACAGATTAAGGATTAATATAGGAGATAATTCAGTTCTTACTGCGAAAAATCATTTATAAGAGGAAGAAATAAAAACAATGAACTTGATATTTTTTCTTAAAGTATTTAATGACAAGAAAAAAAAAGGAACACATTATAACGGTCCTCACTATTTCATCCATGCTGAACGTACAGGAACCCATTAAAACGACAGAGTCTAGAGAAAGGTTAAAATACCCTTTTATTCACTCAGAGAAATAGTCACAGGTGGCACCTTCTCGGGCGTATAGGGAAGCCTCCACTCGGGCTTCAAATCAAGGTAAGAAAAATAAGAAACTAATCTAATGCTAATTGATTTAGCCTAAGCTAGACACAAATATCTAACGTAGTTGGCCCTCATTTTAACTTAACCGGCGATTTGCAACAGGCACATATACGGTTATAGCCGAAAATATCGCGGCAAAAACATAGCGAAAGTAAACTTTGCGGAGCAAACAACGCAAGGGAAAAACGTTGCGGTGGAAAACATCGTGGGAGAAAAGTAAGCAAAGTGAAAACATCGTGGTACAAAATATCGTGTCGAAAATAAAGCGGTTCAAAAATTTCGCAGTTTAAGAACATATTCATCGAAAATACCGTGGTAAAAGATACAAATTTCTACAAATCATCGCATGACAATAACATCGTAAACAAGAGTTTTTCGGGTTTTAAAAGTTGTAAATATTTCCTGTCGGTTATGTGTCCGCTTTTTCAGTTTGGCCGACACATACCAAACGACACGATATAAATCAAACTATGCTCAATTCCACAAGAATTAAAAAACACATCGAAGAATGGAAAAACGAATTTTAGTGACACGTGAATATACTCTAATTGAACTTATGGAGAACTTGAGGAACTTTGTAATTGATAATAAGTTTAAATAATTATTGGGTACGTGTCAACTAAAAGTCGTTGTCGGCTAAATGTCCTGTCGGTTAAAATGATTTGTCACTTACATATAATATAGCTAAATGTTCAGTCGGTTAACTGTATGTGTCGGTTAAATGTCCTGTCAGCTAAGTGCCCGTGTAGGTTAAATGTCCTGTCGGCCAAGTGTCCTTGTCGGCTGAATGTGCTGTAGGCTAAGTGTCCTTGTCGGCTAAATATCAGTGTCGGCTTAATATCCTGTCGGTTATGTGTCCGTGTCGTCTAAATGCACGTGTCGGCTAAATATCCTGTGGGCTAACTGTTGTTGGTTAAGTGATTGCCGGGTAAATGTTCGTGACCAGTTTTGTACCACGATGTTTTAGATCTGCGATGTTTTCTCTTTGCTTTCTCTTTTCCTACGATGTTTTCGTCTTGAGTTGTTTTCTCCGGGATATTTTTGCCGTGATGTTTTCGTACGGCGACACCGGCACGTACAATACGGTCGAACCTAGTAGGTTTAATAACGAAGTAACATGAAGGCAAACACGTGCCACTAAAGGCCCCTAAGCTCTCCCAGTGAAGTAAGCTGATCCTTCCTTAAATACTTCATCTAACTCATTTGCATACAGTGGTTACTAAAACCTCATTCTGGTAGGGAACAGTAGATGACAAACGAGAATGGGCGTAAAACATATTTAAACTTAAAATAACTGTTAGTAACCTCTGCAACATAATAATTAAACTACATTCTAAACCTCTTTTTATTGGAAAACCCAAGACACTAGAGACATTTCTTCTATATTCTGATCGATTTCTAAAAGTAATCCTACTTTCTGGCTTCCTTCAAGCCCAGACAGTTATTACCATACCGTTCCAGAAGTTTCTTTTTTTTGTGAATATCAATTGAAATTTTCCTTGCTTCTGAAAATAGTTGTAGTATATTTGCAAACCACACTAAAATCCGTAATGACTGAAAGAAAAGTTCTCTTAGTTGTCGAATAAAGCTGTTTCGGATCTTGCTTCTTGCAATTTTATAGAGATACGTCGCGTAATCCTTCTGAGGCATAACCTTCCTGTTGATTGGTTGATCTATTCGCAAAATGGCACATAAAAAAATTTTAGGCATCTCAGAATAAAACGCAGCAACAGGAAATTTTCGTTCAGTTTCTTTGGAGCGGCGGGCAAGAGAAAGTGCTTACAGAAAAGATTTTCTTTGTGTTTATTATTCCTCAATGCGATGCGGCTTTGACAGACATAACATTAATTTACCAAAATTCACTTGGCTTACGATAAGGTGCCAACAGATTCAGCAAAAACATTCAGTAGCGGGATAATCAGAGTAATTTTCTGCTAACTTGCTAACTTTCTGCTAAGGCTTCCATTTCCAAACCATCCTCTTAATATGAAAACAAAATTTTCATCTTAACTTGAAGGCAAATTTAATCTGAAAGCAAAACAGTGTGCATCCGTCGAATACCATGCTAGAGATATTTCGGCTGGAAGCATCCTTTGCTTTAAATATTTTACAGGAACTCTTTTTTTATAATCATATTACTTACTGTTCCTTCCTTAATAGAACTGACTGCATAATAGAAATACATATAGCAAGTTTATTGATTCTATATGCAAAGTATTATGTTCCGCTGATAATTCTTAAACGCATTTTCATGAATATTGTGTCGAGCGCTTAGAACGTAAATGCATTCTTCAAATAAATAATCTAGATATCATAATGAAGAATGAAAAAACCATAATGCATAATTGCCTGAATATGTTTAGACCCTCATTCTGGTTTTTATTTCGAAACTGAATTTTGTACACAAGCCGCAGAGAAGCGAAGAACCGCTTAAAACAAAAGATTAATTTTAAAGCACATTTTTAAAAAACGTTCATCTGAAGTGTACTTTTTTTGCTACTTTTTATCTTTTTATCAAAGGCCAACCGTTTTTATAAAGATATAACCACATAATAAACGACGTGCTACCTAAATATGTGCGGATATGCATTTTCTTTATTATTCTGTAGCGGTAATTGACTTAAAAGTGCTGGCAGCTTTTATAAACTGAGAAATTTTTTACAATCGCATCTTTAATCTGACGGCTGTTAATTTGAATTATTTATCGATATACATATACCTGAAGCAGTTCGTAATTTTATATAAATATATCCGAAGTGTTTATTAGTAGGATTTGTTTTATTCATAGGAAGTATTTTTTATTAAATGCATGTCTCCTTTTAATTTAATAATTTTTATACCGCTACTATTTATCTGCTTTTTAGCATTTAGTGGCTTTTTTATCAAATATGATTACAGGCATATGAAAACATATTTGTATAGCTTTGTCAGAAATTTTAACTTCATCAATTATTTCAATTTTAATCTTTTATTTTATTTTTTGTCGATCATTTGAAATATGAAGTTTTCATCCAGTTTTTCGCACCGGATATTACTCCTAGCTTAATTGAACAAAATTTGATGCTTTTGGTTTGTTGATGCTTCATAGTTGAAGCAGTAGTTTTCTGTACAACAAACCATTTTTAACGCTATAAGATAATCTATGCCTTACGCTTCTCATAATTATTCTGGTGAGTAACAATTTATACGTCAAGAATACTTTGAATTAATGAGAAATAGGAAAATCTTTCCATGTGATTTTTTGCATGCATGTGTTCCTTCTACACGTATGTTTTAATCACCAATATTAACACATAGGGACAGACTTCAAGCAAAGATGAAAAATATTTTGATGGAAAATATGTCACTTTGCATGTTGCTTGAGTAAATACGCTTGAACCATAGAAAAGTTCACATTTATTTCGGCATGATGACGGAATGGGTTCTTTTCTGTTATTCAAAATCTCCGGAGTAGAAACAATTAAGCCTGAAGTAATACTTGTGAAATTTGAGATATCATTTCTTCATCTATAGCAACATATCTCGGTATGTTGGTAAACGAAAACTTCAGTATTCAGAAATATCAAGTGACAGTTCTGATATTTGTGAATGTCTTTACGTATATCCAAAAGGACACTTCATATCTTAAAATTGTAAAACGAAAACTGTCCATATTACATCTCCAAGCAACGGAAATGAAAATAAGTCTAGCTTGTCATCGGGAGATTTGGAGTTTGAATTCCGGCAAGCATTGCTGATATTTTCATACCTCCTGCACTGAAATAAACCCAATGACTCTAACAGATGATCTTTTTCTTCAACTTCAAATACTCAATACTTTCAACAGAATAAACACCATCGTGGTCATGGACTTATCGGCTCAATTTCTAGATTTAAATCAAAGTGCGTATGATGGTCATGTCTAAAAAGACTGCTACTACCATCATACTGCCACTTATATATGTGTTAGATGTGGTAAACTCATCTCAATAACAATAATACGATAAAGTGGTTTCGCTTACCCAAGGTAGATTCCTATTCGGTGCCCTGACATGGAAAGAAGAGACAACGCACACAAAAAAAACTTGTACGCAGTCGCTTTATGTATAATTATTTCAAATTAATATGGGTTGTTTTAGCAAAATAATCAGGAAAGGAAGATATGATCGGCGTCTTGAGGTAGCTTGCCCTCTAAGACGAAGGTTTCCAGTCACCAAGCCATGCATGATCACAATTGTATTAGATATTGTAGATACTATAGATCACGCAACAGCAGTCGAACTTGCGCCTCTTGTTCAGTTGTCTCGAACACGATCAGCGCCAGGTAAAAAGACAAACCGCAAAAAAAAAAAAAAAAAAATCCGGGGAAAAAAAAAACGCAAAAAAAAAAAAAAAAAAAATTCGGAGGCGAAAAAGAAACAAAAACACTTTACAAATTCGGCATCTCAAACCCTGTCGGCTGTTCCAGAAGAACAATGTTTCCAAAAGGTCACAATAAATGAGCATAGAAATAATAACAGCAACCATCACACCAGCAAATGTACCTTCATAGTAGCACACACTCATTTACCCGCAAAAGTGAGTGAAAAACTGCAAATAAATGGAAAGTTTTTAAAAGCTAGTACAGTTTGCCAACGAAACATTTTGCAGAGAAGAGCAAACAGTCATAAAATTCCTTTTGACTATCAGGAAAGGAGCTGAAATGAGCTCTTGTCTGATGAAATTGCTTATTCATGTTAAAAGAAACAAGTTAGCGAATAACTGTCGCCGACAGAAACTGGTGAAATCTTTTAGCTGTTCGCATCATAATCTTAGGCAATCTGCAGTCTGTCAGCTGGTTTCATAAAAGTTTCAGTAATTCAAAAACTTAAATCCAATTTCACCTCGTCACACAGCTATCATCAGAACTTGACTTTATCTGTTTTATGTGAGTAATAGTAGTTGCTACTGATCTGGTTGATAAATTCATGAGCAGCATGACATGCAACTTTTGTTCCTGCTCTTAAATGTAAGAAATGATCGTTATGAAAATCTTTATCCGTTGCATTTCACACTTTAAATTCTTTAGCAATTTCTTATATGAAATACCTTTTTGATAAAAGGTACCTGGTAAGAGACATCTTTTTCTACCACTTCAAAAGCTATTAATGTAATTTATACTCTTCCCAAATTCCACCAAACTAGTAGTTTTACGCAGCATTTTATTATGATTTTAGATAGTTCTTTAATTTATTAAATTCGATGAAGGAATAAACTGAAAGAACTCTTTTATCAAAAATATATTTTTGCAAATTTTTCCCCTTAACATTCCTCCCTCACATTACCAATTTTTTTTCCAAAATATTCAAAAGAACGCACAAGCATATCTGCATTTTTATTGCTTATAACTGAAATGAAAAAATAATCTGGTGTGGACACCACATCACTTTTTTGTATGGCCTATTAAATTATGCACATTTTTATCATTTAAAATTATTTCCTCGAATTTCATTACAGATGTATTTCTCATTTAATTAATTTAGTTCTGCGTTATTATTCTGATGTAACTACGTTATTATCGAAAACTGTGCCATTATTGAAATAAGATGACTTGGTGGGAGTTGCAACGGATTACTATTGGAGAGGACTGCATCATAACTTAGACTTTGCTGCGTAGTTAGCAAGATGACACTCGAACGACACACATATCTGTAAATTCCACATATGATTTTATTTTAGTGACAATGCACATTATCACTGTGGGGCGCTATGCATCCCACAATTTTGTTCGGCTTACATCTTAAAGAATGGACTAAATTTAGGAAAGCAACTTTGCGTATAGCGACACAGCCGAAAACAGCAGAAGAGAAGAAGCGAAGAGAGAGAGAGTTGCGACGTAATTACGTTTTTTATACGAATTCCATTTCAGATCACATGCCACATAAATATACAGGATTTTGGGTTCAGATTTCATCGGTAAGTCCACATCAGAACTGCAGGGAGACAAATTTATTGCTGTTATTTTTAAAATAAAATGGGAGTTAAAAGGTTATTAATTTATTATTTGAAAGCTAGATTTATATTCTACATATTAGATATTTTATATTTTACACACACACACACACACACACACACATATATATATATGTGTGTAAAATATAAAAAATACGATGGCTTTGCTCTACGCGAAACAGAACCTCTGATTAACTTTCCGCAATGGCAGGATCTTCCTCCTAGACCGGTACTTTAGAGAACATTCTGGCCTGTTATGTAACTGCTACTATAAATACCTCTACGCGCCATTTTTCGTCAGATTGATTCTTCCAGTTCCTGCTATACGAACGCTTTGCTCTGTCTCTTCGTCTTTCCTTTGTCCTATGTTAAAAATATTTATGACGTCGAGGTTGTAAATTTAATAGTATTACTCTTTAAATCATTGTTTAATATGTGATCTTCGTCTAACGAAAATGAGCTGCTATGTTAATTTAATAAAGATGGGGAGATTTTAAAGTGAAGTTCTTCTGTGTCATCCATTCGGCTGCGTTTCTACGTTCCACTTCCCCATCGACAAAATCCGGACTCTGACTCCTAAGCTGTATATTTTCCAATGCCCATCGACTGCAAATATCCTATACATATTTATATTTGGTGGGACCGATTGTAACCAGAAAGAGAGGAGCACAACTACGTGTGATAGCAGTCCCACATACGAATTTCAACGTTCTGAGGCTACTCATTTTGAGTTACGGGAGATACATTTATATATACTTGCGTACAGACGTCATCTCTTCTTCATCCATTTTAAATCCATTTTTTAACCGTTTGGGAGAAAAGAGACCTATATTCTGTCAGTATATATAGATGTCACTAAAAAACATCGTTCAGATGGATACGCGAGTGGCCAAAAAGGTATATTTTCGTTGAAATATGATAACCGAAATTTTTAGCTATTACAGCATTCTTTTTACTTCGTACAAAGAAGTTAAAAAACAAGGAGAAACTTTGATTAAAAATTGCTGAATCTTTTAAAGCTGGAATTTTAAATATTCAGCATGTAGTGGTCTATTACTCTTAAATGATTAACTAGTGGTTCGGTTGTGGCTCTTTAATAAATGTAATATAAGAACCGTAAATTTCAAATTTGACGTGCACTCAACATTTTAATTTTAGTTAAATAGTCTTTATAAAGAAACCGCAAAATGTTAATGCATTTGGTTCACATATTAAATACTTAATGGACAGTAAAGTTTATTTTCCTTTCTTACTTCAAATAGATGGCATCTTTGAAGTTTGATTTTATAGCATACTGCATACATAGGCAGAAGAAAAATCATACGTAATGGCTTCAGCCAATAATGTTATGTATATGCTCCTTTGAAAATGATAAAATATGAAAAATGCTTTCTCAGTAAATTCACAGATCAAAGAGCATCCGTTATTTCAGATCAAAGAGCAGGAGAGTTTTATTTCTTTTGCTTTGGGTTTAAATGTATGGCTTCATATTTGTTTTTCTTTCAAACATAACAAAAACATATCCTAAAATTAATCTTTCGTTTCCCTGAATGTGACATCTCGATATGCTACCGCTATTCTTCAGAAATGCTTAGCAGTTGATTTGAAATAGATATAGAAACAGAACTGATAAAAAATTCGCTTTTATACAGCTCAACTCTAGAGATTCTTTATTTATGCTTTTGTACATAGAGGCTGATAAGGAAAATAGTTTTTAATAAAATTGCAACATACAGATTACATTTTTAACTTAATCTATTGACTATCATTTCCTATATTATTGTCTGTCCAATGATTCCAATAGTCCAATGATTTGTCTGTTTTATCATTTAACTAAGAATGTGATTGAAGTCTTTATTATTCTTATATATTCTAAACAGATGCCTCAAATATTTTTGCTAAATTGCTTCTAATACAAGAAAAAAATGTTAAAACAGAGATCTTATTGAAGAACAGAGATCTTATTGAAGAACAGAGATCTTCAAATATTCTGGTGAATATTAAATCTAAAAAAATCTGATGTATACACCACATGATTTCCTTTAACGGAATATTTAATTATACGCATTTTTCTTGCATTTCATTTAAACTTATTGGATTGAAATAAATCTACTTCGTCGCGTAAACCACAATAAAATAACTGCACTCTTTAAAATTCACTATATTTGTTTACCATAGCGACACTCTGGCACTAGGTTCACTTAAGAGCTTTACACCTCATTCATTTTATAACTCAAAATGCACAAAAATTATGTATATCATCTGAAGAATTATCTAATCGTTGCCACATGTTATATTCAAATACTATAATAAATCTAAAACGACGTGTAAAAGAAATTAAGGAAAAAAAAAAGAAAGAAAGAAAGAAACACTTTTTCACAGACGATTCAGTATTTCTCATTCAATTAATTCAGTTCTCACTTCGCGACAAGGCAAAAATACATAAAATATCTATATATTACCAATATCTATATAATACGAATATATTGCTAAGTAAATCTTAAACCCTTATTTCCTCGACTAAAGTCCAGAATGGATTAAGCATGATTTAATTCGCAATAATAAAAGAAGGCGTTATCTTTGTTTTCGAGAAGCTTAGTGTTTCTAGATTGGCAACAAATCCACTATTATGCTAAGTTTCAAATATAAAGAAATATGGCTGCGATAGTAATAATAATCTGGCTTAGCCGCACTTAAACAACTTTTAAATTGTTGATAATTCTACAAATATTGCATGCAGATTTACTAGAGGCATAAAAATGTTAACCGGAAGATAAGAGCAGCATAATACAATTATTTTTAAATCAAAAAAAGCACAATTTGCAAACATATAGTAATAAAGAAACTGAGATTACTGAGCCGAGTAACAGAGTCGATAAATACATATTTAGGAGCGGCCGATTGCAATCAAAATAGGAGGTGCACATTTCCATGTTATAGCAGTCCTATATACTAATTTTCAACGTTCTGAGGCTAATCGTTTTTGAGTTATGTAACATACGTACGTACGCACAGACGCCACGAAAAATTCTCTTCAGAATCCATTTTATATTTCTAATTTTTTTTGGGAAAAAGAGTCTTTTATTCTGCCCTTACGTAAAGATGTCAGGTAAAAATATCGTTAAATGCATTCGATAGCGGTTAAAATGGATATTTTCGTTGAAATATGATACCGGAAATTTTTCGCGATTACCATAACGCTTTTTTCTTCGTACAAGGAAGTAAAAACGCAAATTTAGGTTAACTTTAAAAATTTCTCTGAGTTTTGAACGAATCTTTCTGTATCTTCAAGCATCATTGTTTTTCTGCAAATGAAATACTGGGTGATGCTCGTCAGTTTCAGTCGTTGAACAAGAAAGATTCAGAGTCAGTTTGTCTTAAAATGCATGCAACATTTTTCCAAAAGTGTCGCCAATGTAAATTTGAATTTTGGTCAGTTTTAAAGTTCATTTGAATGTAATCTTAATCTAATATTTTGGCATATTAATTTTTTCTATTCTTTAAAACTATCGTAGAGAATAAACTATTTACAATTTGGAACAACTGCTGAATTTAAATTGAAGTTCATGAGCCTCAGTTTAAAGCTTAAATGTTTGCTATTTATTTATTTTTTTATTTATCTGTTTCTGAAGTTTAAAATAATCATGTCTGAAAAATGTCAGTGGAATTTCAATTTGCAAGAATTCTGTTGTTGCGGTGTTGCCTTCATAATATTTATGTGTTTCTGCAAAATAAAAAAAAAGTTCTTTTCTGGAAGTAAACTTCTAACTTGATATTAATTAAGAAAATGCATACAGAAATAAATACGTTCTTTAGTACTGCAATCTGGTCATAACATTGTTTAACCTAAAATACTTACGGAATTTTTTTTTCGTAGCTTCGTTCCTTAAACTGCTTATTAGATACCTTTTTTAATGGCAATTCATATGCAATTATATGATAAAATAAACACAGTTAAACTATCAAATAAGAAAAACTTATTTTCTATGATTGTAACAGACTGTGATGTTAGATACCTATACGCGAAAGTCTGTTCTGTTTATTTAACGGAACATAACACCTGGTAAGTCCAATTTTAGTTACTGCAAAGTTACAACGCTTTAAAATGAAGCACCATATTTCACTGCTGATCTCGAAGACGCCAGTGCGAGTGTAGGAATCATCACTTTTGAATTCCATGAAACTTTTCAAATTAAACCGAAAAGCGAGAATACTGAGATATATTTCAATGTTCTACTTCAATGCAAATGACTCCAAAAATTAGTTAAATTTAATCCATGCAGTTTTATGTTTCTTCTTAATATCGGATCGATTTATGTACTAGTTTACAGCTTCATCTAGAGCAAGACGCAAATATAATGAAGCGAAACAGAAAAAAATGTATCATAACCATAATATTTTGGATTATGTATTCACTTGCTCAAAGAGTTTGTTTATTCATAAACACGATACGTGAAACGGAAAATGGAAGATAGTATATGCTTTCATTAATGGAATGAAAAATATTATTCTGTGTTTATTTACACAAGTGTTTTTATGCAATATAAATATTAATTTAAATCTCCGAAGGTAAGTAGCAGTCTCGTCTTTATTACGATTACTTAGGAAAATACGTTCTGCGCTTCATTTTCATATTTTTCGTTTTTAATCCGGCACGCTGATATTATTACACAGATTTATTTTATTACATGTTTTTTGATCATGAATTAGGTTCAATATTTATAATTGTTCCATTAAATAACACTTTGTTGAATATTTTGAAATGCACGCAGACGATAAGACAGAAAAGAAACTAATGGTTAGATTTGAAAATATGAACAATTTTGGCCTACTAAACGATATTTTTTATTGGGAAATTGGCAAGTAGTTTAGCGTAGAATAAATTTTAGGCAGAAGAAGTTGACGCGAGAACATTATCGCTCAATGAATTTTTATGATATTAAAGTAGGATTAAATCAAGAAGAATGTGTTAAACGTCTACAATTAGCATTTGAAAATGAAAGTCCATCTCGTCCTACTGTATTCAGATGGTTTACCGAATTTCACAGTGGTCGCATCTCTCTTCAGGATGAAGAATACGGAGAAAGCCCGTTGTCAGCAGTTATAACGGATAATGTGTCTGCGATATGGAAAATGGTAATCGACGATAATCGCTGCACCTGCCGATTGATTATAGGAGGAACTTAACATTATATCAGCCGCCATGCATAAAATTATTCATGGAGAATTGCATATGAAAAAACTTGTTTGCTGTTGTGTTCTCTGTAATTTAACTGAGCACCAAAAAGAATAGCGTGTCAGAATCATTAAAGAAACCCTTAAATTACTTAAAGATGGGGGCTACCGCATTATTTGTAAAATTTTAACTGGTGATGAAACTTACACATCATTTTTTGATGTTCTAACACGACAAAAAAATATAGGTCTTTGAAGATGATTCCACGCTCACAATGGTTAAAAAACAACGTGCCATGAAAAAATGTAATGTATGCCGTTTCCTCCAAAAGTACGGGGCTGGTGAAAGCCATCAAGCTGAAAGAACAGAAGACAGTCACAACTAACTGGTACAACTAAGTATCTTCCAAAAATTCTTCAAGAAGTGAAAGTTAGAGGACTCATGCTTCACCATGACACTACGTCACTCATTAGCAAGATTTACAGTCGAGGTTTTTGAACAAAAACATATCAAAGTGATAGGACATCCACCCTATTCACCCGATCTAGCTATATGAGACTTTTGGCTATTTTTTAATCTAAAAAAGAACTTACGTGTGGACGTAAGGTGAGGCTTCCGAAGATGAGGCTGTAAATGCCTTTTTTTCATCGATTTTAAGAAATGAATGGTTTGAGGCATTTAATCTTTGTAAAATTTGTCATTATTACAGAAATGCGTAGATGCTGGAGGAGACGACTTTTAACACTACTAAAATTTCTTAAGTATAACTTTAAAAACTTAGGTATCAAAACATAATTAATCGGAAATCGGCGACAACGACTTCAGTAAAAATGTTTGGCTAGACATTGTCTTGCCCTTCCTTTTCGTACATTTTATACGAATTCGAGTTCCATCTCATCATTCTCACTCGTATTATTTTTCAGGCAATAAAATAAACAATAGCGTTCTTAAAAACAAATAGTTATTTTCATCAGTCATCTTACAAAAAGAATTATGATAAACTGTAGTTCCTATATGATAATAGCCAAAAGAGTCGAAATGTATGATGTCTGCACGACAGCAGTAGACCGCAAAGAGGTACAAACAAGCAGAATTACACTCAGGCCTTAATGCACGGAATAGCATAAACACAAAAACGACAAAATGTGATTTATTCAGGTTCCTAAAGTTTTGTTTTGAATTAACCTATTTCAGCGAGTTTCTTATAAATGAGATAGAATGGCACATAATCAATAAAAGGCGGCTAAATATTTCAGCTGTTCCGCGCACTATTTTCATTCTGCCAAATACGTAATTTAGGCTTAGCAGTTATACATTTTTTGATTATGAATTAGCTTTTTTTCATGCAAAATATGAATGCTTTATCGGTATGTCATATTCAATTCTGAAACTGATTTAATATACTGAAGAGCGTAGCCTCAAATAATTTGAACAGCTAGAAAATAATTTAAAGGCATTTTTATTCAGCAGTTTCAGGTTACGAAGCCATCGTTAAGTTTCATTTATTATTCAGCTCTGAATATACATAGTTTAATTTTAACCAAATATATTCGAAACAAATGTATCTTATTTGAAATTACAATCAAGTAATATTCTGAACAATAAGTAATAATAATATGTTGAAAAGTAATAGAATAAGGTGCTGAAAAATTCCAGTGCCATTCAGAAACAAATTTTTAATATCTGAATGTTGGCAAGTTTGAAATATTCATTCAGTCCAGTTTCTGTTTTCATTCAGATGTTATGTGGTATGTAAAGAGTTAAAAATATAATGTTTTGATATAATTCGCGAATAAGTAAAAGTTTTGCGATTTAATTGAACGTAGAGTATCAGACGAAAATCTTTTGAAAATAACAGCCTCATGCTTATTGAACCTTAAACTAAAAAAATTCTTCTTCTTCTTCAGAAAAAGTTAAGCTTTAAAATTTTAAGAATCCATATATAAACTTAATGCGCGTTAATGAAAATTTATGAGAAAATTTATTCAAACCATACACTACAATATTTCTAATACCTGCATAAGGTACTAATTCCATCCATAATTTTCTCATAATTCAGGAACTATCGCAATATTAGGAGAAAAAGGTCTAATTTATTCATGAAAATAATAATTTAACACAGTGAGATTCATTTCTCTATATAATTTACATAAACTTAATTTTAGTTACTTTTATGTGATGCTTATTTTTACAGAACTAAACTTTTAACTAAAGGGCTAAAATTATTCACTTTTAAATCATCCAAAGGAAACAATCATAAATAAAATTCTTTAGGATAAAAACATGATTACACATCAAAATTCGCAGGTGAGAGGCCGAAATAATTCAATTAGTTACGAATAAAAAAATTATAAAAATAAAAATGTACATTTGATAAGTATAAAAATCTTGCAGTTGTCAAAACTTACTTTGTACTCAGATAATTGAAGGAAACAGAACGTATAAATAACATAGGTTAATTAAGTTAATTTTTTACGCATCAAGCATCGTTACAATTCGGCTGTGAAATTAAAATAATAGTTTTCTCAATTAAAAGAAATAAAGAATTAACATGATTCTACATTCACACTCCACATATTGAACAGCATTGCAAAAAGAAAAAAGGAAAGAAAGTTAATAAACAAAGAGCAACTTTTCCTTGAGCATCAAGAAAAAAAAATCGGTAAAGCAGAGAAGAGGTGAGATAGTAGAATAATGAAAAAAAGAGGAAAATAATAATCGAGATATGACATGATAAATCTGCACTGACAAGAACGCCTTCAGGAGATGTAACTGACAGGAAGGAATAAAGTAAAAATGTGGAATATTGGCGACGTTTATTGGATTGATGAACGCCACCTCCTCAAGTAGCTGATAAAAATGGTAACCTGACGCTAAAAGGCTCTGACGCTTCTAGAAGAATGGAGGACACATCTTTTTTTTTCTTTGTTACTTTCCACTTCTTTTCTTACAATGAAAGATACCCTCGTGACATATTTTGATGAAGTCCTACTCTACTTCGTCAAGCACTTGTCGAATATTCCAATATACCTGACTGATTCCTCGACTTTTAGGAAAGGAATCAAAGGAAGTAAAAAAATACAGGATGCCTGCATGGAAAAGAAACATCCATAACTTGAATAAAGCGGTACTAGTCAATCGATTGTATATATTGCACGGAATATGTTCATTAGAATGATTTCAAGAAAGAAAAGCTGTTCATTCTTTTTGCCATATCGAAATTCAGAAATTGCTCAATACCAAAGTTCAGACATCATTTTGATAACACATATACGATAAAAATGTACGTTATTTTGCCCGGGGAAAAATATTTTGAATTTTTCCATTATGACGTATGACATTTCTCTGTTAGTGTATGTTGTTCAGGTGTTTGCAGAATATTGTTTGTAATCACTTACAATCTCTGCTCGTTAACTTCAAAAAACCACCTACCGAATTTTGACCCAATACATTTAAGAAGGCGTTATATGTCTTTTTTTCTGTTAACAAAAATATCGCAAGATATGGCAAAATATGGCTTAACCGACAGAGGTTAAGCTTCCCATTGAGCGAAGAAACTACGATGGCAAACTTCTATGTATATATGGTAACAGATCTGAATTATGCATGAATGAAATTATAACATTATGAAATTACAACATTCAATTACTGTGTACCAGTATTACTGAAACAAGTCTCAACGGATACATAATAAAATTCTAATATGATATCTAATTTTATGAAAAATTCACATATTTTTGGCTTCAAATTTCATTACAAGAGGCAGAAGTTGAAATACACCATAATAACCATGTTCGATAACACTAAGATTTTACGTCGATTTAGTTAACCAAAATATAACATATTTATTTCAATGAATGAAAAGACTTTTAGAAGAATGACCATATATTTTAGTATCATAGGAAATTTGATTCTTTCATTGGGGATAGTTCTTCTAAGTGTGTTAAAGATTTATATAAATATCTATTATAAATTAATAGATGTCATTTTAAATAAACAACGAATATTATACTTTTCGTGTCTTAAGTTATGATTAGACAAAAATTTGTAACATAATTTTAATTTATGCTTGCGCATGTGCATAAATATTTAAATACGATTTTATCAATAAATCTAAAATTATAATTATAAAAAAGCATCGACTGAAAAAAATAATGTTTTTCTTTTTTAAATAAAAAAGTTATAAGAACACAAGCATTAATAAAAATAAATAAGATTAAAATAATGATGATAGTTAGTTATATTTAGCAGATATTTTGATTACAATTTCATTCACGTAATTTTGGATATAATATACAGTTTTATTGTTACGTTACACAAAATAATCTAATCTTTAGTTCTTTTTAAACCATATAACAAAAACTTTCTACTTCGTTTAAAACAAAATTATTACTTTCAGATATTTCTATAAAATTTACCAATCATGTTCATTCACAAAAATTCCAGTAGCTGTTTTATATGCATTATATCTCGATTTAAATCTGTATTATTCCATAATTCTTATTTCATGCAAAATTTCTCATATTACACAATAAAACTAAAGCAATTTTGTTCTTATTTTACATTGACCATATTTCCGGGTTACGTGATTCCTAGCTTCATGTATCCTCAGAAGAGTGCAGTAAAGTTTCTTCAGTGTGTGTCACTGCTATAGCTATCGTCGCCAAACTTTTTCGCCTTCATTTTTCCGAGTGGCAACAGTCTCGCAAGCTGGAGATGAAAAACTGCTTTATTTCGAAAGTTGTTGCCACTGCTCACTTTCAAATCATAGAATTTGTTAATAAAACATTCCTAAGTTTTACAATTAAATAAAAATAACATTGCCATTGCCAAACATAAATACATTATTCTCGATTCCAAAAATTCGTGGGAAGACATTTCGACCGTGTACGAGTTTAATCAGCCGAGATATTAATTAAAAACTCCTAAAACATTAATTTTCGCTCTCATTTTTCCGAGTGGCAACAGTCTCGCGTGTTGGAGATAAAGATTTCGAAAAATGTTGCTACTGCTCGCTTTCAAATCGTAGAGTTCGTTAATAAAACATTTGTAAATTTTACAAAATCTATATATTGTTGCGTGCGTACGGGTTCGTAATGGATTGAATACACAAGTAAAAAAAAATTTAATAAAATTTATTCTTTTCACAAGAAATAAAACAAAATGCCGAAATTTCTTCCGAGATTTTGGTACAATATCAGAATATCTCACAGCAGTTATATTTTTAAACTACTAGAATATAAACAGAACTCAAATCCAAGAATCCAGAATTCAATACATAAAAACTAATCCGACCTCACAGCGAATTCGCTATGTTGGAGCTTTTAATTCTTAAGAGTTTGAGTATAGGTTTTAAGTTCAAATACCAAATGATTAGTCAATATTTGGATAAACAATTCTCAATAACATGAATGTGTAAAGTTTGTGACAACAAGATAAACACAATATATACTGTAAAACTGGTGTTCTAATCAATAGTAAATAGTGGTATAGTTTTTTAGCTTCAACAGAATAATTAAATAAATGCGTTGTGTACATATATTGGGTCCAGTGTTCTAAATTAAAAGTGAAAACATTTCAAGAAAGTTAAAATTAAATATAGAATTTATTTGATTTTACTGAATAAATACAAATAGTTACATAGGTGGCGGTGAAGTGTAAACAGAATTAATCAAAATTTTCATACCCGTCCAAACAGGGAATTTAACATTTCAGAATACAGACGACATTGACGTTCCAAACAGTGAGGTAGTAGTGATGTAAACAGTGATACATTGTAGATATGGTGACTGGTTTCTAGGAGAGAAAAAAAA
>KK112756.1:0-76681 GCA_000611955.2 Stegodyphus mimosarum
GTACAGTTAATTTACAACTTAGAGCTCAATGATTGAGTCTTAAAAAATTTAGAGTATGATATTAACAAGTTTAAAACTTTCTTTTTTGTTTTCATTATTGTATTCTTTAATTGTTTTGTGCTAATAGTATACTTATTCTTCTATTCTTTGTATTAATAGTTTAGTCAAGAAAGCTTTGCACAGAAAACTTGTTTAGAAGATCATATGTAAAAATATGGTAATTACTTTATTGCATTGTGATTAATGTAAATTCAAATGATGGAAATTGGTAAGCATTGTTATAAACTCTATGTTAAGAGTTTAGGTGGGGAGTGTTACGAAACGCCTATAGAGGGCACTGTAACCCGCCTGTTTTTCTTGAGTGTAGTTGTAATCTGTACCTTTTGAGATACACTTAACTTGGATAAGATTGTCTGTAAGGCAGTAGCCCGCCCTGATAATTAGCGGCAAATTAATACTATTTCAGTAATCTTGTAAATAAAATAAGTTTGTTTTGTTTAAAGCTCAGATTTTATTACGTAAAACTGAACCACCAAATTGACTATGTTGATAGTTACAAGTTTGGATTAGCAAATTCCACAAAAACGGATTCAGAAATATTAGTATGTATGCATGTAAGTATCGATGTGTTCATGTATATATGCATATATGTACGTACGAATGTATGTGTGTGTATACATATGCACAGATACTCACATATGTATATTTCTGAATCCAATCCCCATAACAGAACAGTACCATTTAAGTTACCTACTAGGTGACATTTCAGTGTTCATAGTTAGTTCTCTTTCATCACATTCTTACTTTTTATACTTTAAATTTGCAAGATTATATGTTAAAGTAAAAATGAAGCTCACTGTGAGAAAAATATGTCAGGACATAGAATAAATTTATTGACATGTTCCTTTTTTATATCTATCATCGTACAAATGTACGTTTAAATATCAGAAAATAGTTATTGAAATGAAAACATTTTTGCACTTATTATGCAGTTATTATTATTACTACCAGAGAATAAAGTTTTTTACCTTGCTTAATTCATAATCATGACTGAATTTTATTAAGCAGTCCTAAGCTATGCCAGAATTTCCCGCTTTTCTTTTACCTGGAATAGATTGACATCTTAAGTACTTCAAGAAAGCGTCTTTATAGTATACGAACACATACCAGGTATTTCCACCCCGTTTTGGGCGACTCTAATAGTTCTAAACCATTAAAATAGCTTCCGGGGTGTCTTACCTTTTGTTAACATCACAGATCCGTTTCCTGGGAAGACTCTTTGACGGACGAAGGAGAGGGGGAAAACGGAGATTTTTTTTTTTTGAATGCGAAAGTATTTTAGTGCATTGCTTGATTGTACAATATTTCTAGTTCTGTTTCTCCTACTTTCCTCACACCATTCCTACGCAATTGAAACTGACGTATTTGAATAAAAAGAAATTTAGTAGCTTATGAAACAGCTAAGTGCGGAAATTTACAACGATCGTCATTTAAAATGGCAGTCAGTTACAAATATATAAAAAAATATAATACACGTTTGGCAACCGAACTTTGAAATACGACTATTTTTTCATTTGTTAGATTTATCAGTTTTAAATTGCCTTTCTGCATTTTAAGTAAAATTATCGAAAAAACATAATGCACAAAAAAGAGTCATGTTACTTTAATTCAGGAGATATTATAAAGAACCGAAAAAATACTGAATACCAGAATTTCGCTATAAAAGCCATAAAAAAAAAGTCACGAATGGATTGGATGTATTTCCTTAAATTCAGTGTAGATTTCTGGATTGTCCAGTATTTTCCATTAATTCAGACAGTAAAAATGCCATCAGATAATGAATAATGTTAAAGATCTACATTTTTTGTACTGCTGCTACTAATAAAAATAATAATCTATCAATAATTAAAAATAGGGGAAAACGCATATTTACAGTTCTGTTTTCACTATACGTCGCTCTCATGACCTTCGCCTACTATCCCGGTCAAGCAGGAGTGTAAATGGGTAATCACTCATTCACGGTGTATGAAATAAGAATAACGGCAGCTCATAATTGTGTACAACACAATATACATATAGCGACAGACTAGCTCTCTTCCTTAGCTCTGAAAACAAACAATATGTAGGGCAGTCGCTTCCTCTTAAAAGCTGTAATTACACACTACAAGATCCTTCCATCAACCACTGCTATACAGAGAGAAGCATTTCCAAATAGTTTACCCATTTCCAAATATTAACATTTCGACATTTATAAACGTTGAAATATAATATGTTTTCAGAAGATAAACAATAGCTGTTCTTATGTGTGATAGATAATCTTTTACAAGTGATATAATGATGATGGTTGATTACAAATCAGTTAGAATCTTTTACAAGTTAACATTTAATAAAAAAGAAATAACCATTTGCAATTTTCGGAAGCTAATTGTAATTTTTCTCATGACAGGCTTCGAATTTTAAAAAGTAAACTCTCAAAAAATGTCATACTCGTGGCTTTTACAAAATATTTTCATTCAAAACAAAAGTGCTTACCCAGATATAAGTATGATATTTGTAAAAGAGTTTCAGTTTATTCATATAATTCTAAAAACATTAAAATTCGTAACAGTTTTAAAATGTTAAGCAGATATATTTTGGGGCTGTGGCTTTCATTGAAAGGATAATGCAAAGTAAACCAGGCGCAGTAAACCATTTTTAACAGCATAGCTTCTGTAAATGATCAGGAAAGATTTTAGGAAAGGTTGTACGAAAAGATTTATGCTTACGAAAGAATAAGATTGAAAAGTAAATGTAATGCACCTATTTTCAATTTTTTTCCATTACAGTTTCAAATACTATGGAACAATATTTCAAATACTATGGAACATACTATGCATTAAGAGTATAAAAGAGAGAGCTAAAAAAAATTCGAAACCCTACAACCTTTGTGAGAAAAATAGATATTTTAAGACAGAAAATAGTAATTATCTGTTGAAGAAAAATGTAAAAGCAGTGACTTTCAAAATTATATGGGAAAGATATTTTATTTAGCAGCATTTACAAAAGCATTAATCAATATAGTAGCTTGCTTTAATAATGGATAGGAAAATTTGCTGGCAGCAATTTCGAAAAGTTGCCAAAGTTATCCATATTTCAACATTACATCTAACAAGCAAACTGGATTTCAAGTTTAAAGGAATTTTTGCCTTCAAATGCACTTGAGGAGATTTCACTTGCTTTTTCTGACATTGTATTTTTTGATAATATTACGTGTGGTAACTTACGTATTGGACCTGCTTTTATATTTGAAATAGACAATGCAATTTCAAATTTTTTTTACATAGTTATTCATTTTGATTTTTAATATACTTAAAGTGAAAAAAATAAATGCTCAGCTGAGCAATTTGTAACCGTTAGTGCTATGCATTATGTATACGGCCACATGTAATATCACTATAATTCCAGCGATTTCATACAATATAATCTCTGTTTCACTTGAGCTTTATCTGAGGTTTTAAGCACTGCGTAAATCAGCTTCTGAACAGCTTTTTGATGAAAAAGTCTTTCTTTCTCTTGCATAACACAATTAATTCAACAAGAGTATATTTCAGAAACCAGCTTTTTACTCAACAAAAAATGCCATTAGCTTATTATAATTAGCATTATAGTTAGCCACATTAGAAAATTCATAAAATTCTAATTTTTTTTTTTAGTATTTTACCTCTAGTATACCTCACCTCTTTTTGTAATCCAAAAACATTTGATCGACCTTTCAGAATTCTGTTTTTTTTCGTACAATCTCAGAAAATGAAGTGACGAAAGTGGATGGAATTTAAATTTTACTGAAGCAATGACACAGATGAATGACATTCACTTCTCTTATTATGTCAGTGAGAGAATTATTATATCAATAATTAATTACACCAAATGCTAGACCAATGTAATCTACATATATAAAGAAGAAAGTCTGTTGGTTTGTCCTCTAATAACTCAGTCCAGGTTTCGTACACATTTCTGCAGATAAAAATTAAGTCTATTAAGGACTTTTAAGGACCATTAAAGAAAAAAATTAAGGACCTATCAGCAAATTGGAACTGCATAAATTCAATTAAAGCCCATGCCTAAACTTCACTTTCGTTATACCAACCTAATAAAAAACAGATCCGTAAGTAGGATGCACTATTATTAAGGTTAGGTTAGGTTAGGTTATTCAGTTATGGCAAAGCACACGAGGGCTATCTGCCTAAAGCGAGGGATGCCTTCGTGGAGGACTTTCTAAGGGAAACTGGCTCGTATACACATTACACATGCGGAAAACCACGAAAACGCCCATGCAGCCAGCCCGTTCGCGGGATTCGAACCTCAGACTGAACTACCAGTGTTCAGCGTCTTTACCGCTCAGTCGCTGGTGGGCCTCCACTATTATTAAGCATAATTATAAAATGAATTCGAGAATAAAATCATCTTTGTAAAATTTGTCAAATAAGTATTAAACATTTTATGCTTATAATAGTTGGACATATTTTCAAGAAGATTAGTGACATTTTATTTACGTTTTACTAATGGTTAGCTTTATGCTGATTTTCTTCTTTTATGTCTCCTTTCGTTAAGTACTTGCTCAGTCTAGAGATTTTGTAAATAGCAGGTCAATTTGATATCAAACGGCATACGTTAAAATGAGAAGTAAAATCCATAACAGAAGACTGGCTGTTGTCACTGCTGTTGCTCGCCTAGACAGAGACCTGCCAATCAGAACAGGCCTGAATGCCCAATGTTGGCAGGGTTTTTGAAAGTTAGTTATGCTCTGTCTGTCTGACACAGTTAGTGTCGTAGCTTCGTGTAGAGTTCCTGGAGTTGTAATACATTAACATACTTTAAGATTCCAATAAGCCACTAAAGCACCAGAGGTGATAAGCTGTTTTGTATTAATTTAAGTCTTACTAGCTGTAAGGAATACGTTTTATAGTAATTTTTACATTTTTGTGTTGTATCTTGTGACTATATGAAAGGCTCGATGTAGAGATAACTTTTAAACGTGAGCAATTAGTTACCAATAATTGAATTAGGTAGTTAGATACCCTTAGGTAGCAGATATTATAGCTTTACCTGGCCACTATTAAATTTTATTTATTTTTTAAAAATATTTGATGAAAATCAGTCTAATAACATTTCACAGTTTAAAATACATGTAATTTATGACACTGATTCTTAAACGACATCAGGATAATAATACATTAAAAGCTACAACACGTTTGTGTTTTGCAGCAACAAGACTCAAAAAAATACTTATGCGTCTTTTTAATTAGAAGCCCTCCCAGACATTATGGCTAATTTATATCAATTTCCTTCTCTTTAAGCACCTTTTCTAACAATGAGAAATTTGTTTCAATAAGCAAATCAATGTTCGCATTAGTTTCTGCTTCTTCTCCTAACTTGTCAATGTCTCGACATTATACCTGTGAGGTTTTATATGAGCTGGTAAAAGTTAAATAGTCCAAAACTCTAGATATACATGAAGCAAATTATCGTCATGTCTGAAAGTAACTATAAAGTCAGATAAAAGTTAGAATAAACCTCGTTATTAAAACAGAACTTAGAATATAAGTGCGTGTTCTTATGTTAGCAGAATGAACTACAGCTCATGGCGATATAACTAAACAGGAAGAGTCAAATTGTGGACTAGCACTGAAAGACAACACAATTTAATTTTAATCTAAGCTGGCTCAGTAACTTATAATTGTAACAGATTCAAATATCGGTAACGATAACGCAAAGCTGAATTAATTAATTACAAATTATCACAGCTGGCAGAAACTAATGCAGCGTGCGAGCAGAAGCCAGAAACACTCTATAATACAAAAACCTCAGTTTAAATACTATCTAAATGATTTGCATGCTGGTGAGAAAAAGAAGGGAGAAGCTATAGTACAGGCTGAAATTATAAACAAATGGCTAATTTAGGTAATACTAACTGTACATATATTTAAAGAATAATTTTCTTTGTCTTTATGCACTCAGTTTCTTTTCTCAATAGATTTCCTCTGCATTTCAGAATTTTTGGATTTATTTAAAGATTTCTGTTATTCTAAAAACCACATGTATTTAAAATATATACTGCTAATTTTATTCCTTAAATAATATGAACACTGAGAGTAAATATGAAATGATATATGGTCAGAGCCGGTGTGGCAGAATTTTTAGAATTTTAGTGATGCACAGAGCAATAAATTATAAAAAGAGCAAAACTTTTAGAATTTAGGAAAGGCACTGGGGCCGGAATTTAGGACCCACACAGACTTCATCAAGTACAAAAATGCCTAACGCCAGCCCTGCGTGTCATGCATTGAGATATATAAAATACATATGATAAAACTTTTTAATTGTTAGTTTTCAATTCTTTTTTAAAAGAAAATTCCTTTCTGTAGATATGTGTCCATGTGCCAACATTAAAAGCATTGCTGACATTTTCCATACTTCTGTTTAGGGAAAATTAAAAAAAAGGGGGGAATAATCATGTCAAGAAAAAAATTTCAAGGATCAGAAGTAAAACATTCAAATATTAGGTTTTCATTGTTCTCCTAAAAATTCTTCAAAGATTAAGCAATTCACCACAGACATTCTGTAAAATACATCCATTACGAGTTAATACCATGAAAACATTTTTCATTTTGTCACATTTTTCTGGAATCTTAGATCTATAAATCCTGCTTTCAAGTCCTTCTAAACTTTCCAAAGTGCAATGTCTAAAATCCGAAAGAAAGATTACCACTACCAATTCCGCAGCAGCAAAAAACCAGAAGTATTTGAAAAAAAAAAAAATTCACACGCACAAAAAAATTAAATGAATTTTATAGAGAAAACAGACGCACATTCTAAAAGTTCTGAGACAATTACATGGGGAAAAACTCTTACCATTTAAAAAATAAAAAAGAAGACATTTTAAAATAATTACAGTTATTTTGCTTTCGCTAAGAACTGTTTTGTAAATTATGCTTTTCAGCATTTATTAGCTTGTTTATTTTCGGATTCAAAATGTTGTAATAATAAGTTGCCAAAATGAAAAGAAATATAATTTTATATTTTAACAGGAAAAAAAAAATGTTTTATTTCAACGTTATTTATTAAATATAGTTTCAATATATTACCATTATTTTAATGAAATTTATTAATGCTAGAGTGTTCTAAACAAAAGTGTTGAAAAATTCACAGATCTCCGAATTAAACATTTTGTACAGAAATTGATCTTAAAATCGCCAAAATGTTGATAAGTAGCAAATTTAGAACCATTTAATAAAAGAATTCAAATCGCCAAAAAGGAAAGGTTGTTTAAGAGCTCTTCATTAGAAAAAAGAAACAATTTCGAAATGCCTATGTTTTATTTCTTGCCTAGGAACTCAGTATCGCACCATTTATATTAGAAGTAGGAACAAATTCAAACAATAACCACATTTGTCAGTGAATCACCAAAAATATTCCTCGAAAATGCTAATTTGCACTTGAAATGGCAGTTGTAAAAATGGACCGAAATTCTTAGATGAATAAAATTAAGGACCTTCTACTGATTTTGGACGAAATTAAGAACTTTTAAGGACCAAAAATCGATTCTAAAAAACCTAAGGACTTTTAAGGAATCTTAAGGACCGTACGAACCCTGTCAGTCACTACTACAGCTACTGTCACCATTTTTACAATTCTTTTCTGGGTCATGGAAAGGTCAACGTCCACTTTTTTTGCAAAAAACAGTAGCTAAAATCAAAGATATTAATTAAAAACTCGGAAAAACAATAATTTTTGCCCTCATTTTTCCAAGTGGCAACAGTCTCGCAAGCTGGAGATGAGAAATATGCTTTATTTCGAAAGTTGTTGCCGCTGCTCACTTTCAAATCCTAGAGTTTGTTAATAAAAAATTTCCAAGTTTTACGATGAAATAAAAACAACATTGCCAACATTAAATACATTATTCCCGATTCCAAAAATTTGCAGGACGCTATTTTGACTATTCCCATCTTCGTACAAATTTAGTCAGCCTAGATATTAATTAAAAACTCTGAAAACACTAATTTTCACACTCATTTCTCCAAGTGGTAATAGTCTCGCGTGTTCGAGATAAAAATGCTTTATTTTGAAAAGTGTTGCTATTGCACACATTCAAATCGTAGAGTTTGTTAATCAAAAATTTGTAAGTTTTACAAAATCTGTACATGTAAAGAAGAATGTCTGTTTGTTTGTTTGTTCCCGTTATTGATTGCTGATCAATTATGATAAATTTTTTGCCACATTTAATCGACTAAAATTGAATATAGGTGAAATACTGGATGGAACTTGAGCTTTTACGACCATTTGATTAGAAAGATGAAAAATCATTAAAAACTGCATGCCATTGTTGCTAATATAATGAGAGAGAATTAGCTTATTTTTCAATTAAAATTTTTATGTGGGTTCCATATCACATCGGATTGAAAAATGTATGACTATGAATCGCATTGTGTCTATTGGTATCATAATTTTTAACAAAGTTAGAAATTTTTCCCTGCTCCCTTTCTTGATTAATGTTACTGTGTATAATACTGTTTTACTTTGGTATGACAACATTTCTAGCATATTCAAATTTATATTTTGTGTTTACAAACGCAGTATTTTCTGCATCACTAGATATATGGATTTCATTGCGCTTTATTAGAGAAGGATTATAGCGGTAACATTCTCTCTGTTGTTAGATGCATTACTCTCTATCTAACTTAACTGCCATCGGGTAATTTCGCTAACAGAATATATTACAGAAAAATTTCTGGTGTGCACTCATGTCCTGCAGCATTAGAAACACCTCCTACTGATTAAACCTCAAAATGTTTACAAATATTATCAAGTAGCTAAGTTATAAATAAAGTTTAAATTATACTAATCAGATAAATAATTTTTAAAAAAGACCGATTACCAATAACTGTATTTATTTTTTAATTATTCAGACTATTAAACAAGCAGTTAGAATTTGAATGATAAGATTTTATTTTTATGGTTGTTAAATGCTGAAACTTTGATTAATGGCTGTTTACAAAGTATGCAGATGATGAATACACTGGCAGCATGATATAACAGCCTCCAAAGTGTGAAAGACTTCATTACATGCTTTTCTAGCATGAATTGCATATTTCTAGCATATTGCGGCACTACGATTATTATAATTTTTGAGTTTTATACCAAATTTACATAGTTTAAATATTCAAGCTACATATAAGAGTTGACATCAGATAATAATATAGAGCTCTAGAGCAAAATACTGAAATGCTTCAAATCCACAGCTCTGTGTTATGTAACAGTTAACCACAATAATATTTCATGCTAAAAAAGAAATAGTACAATATTTTTAGTGAAATTAAATGAAGATAAAATATTAGTACTATACAATTTAAGAATTTATGAACTTATAGATAAAATTGTATTTTAATTTAAAAAGTACATACATCAAATAAAAAGTATGATACAAAACATGCAAGAAATAAGGCTATAAAGTAAAATTTTATGCAAAAACTAAACTGTCTCTCGCATTTCATCATCATCTTCCTCTCCTTCAGCACCTCCAATGTGCAACACATTATTACACCTTATAAGAACTTCACCCAGGTTCCCTTTGTTTTCACCATTATGATATTCTTCTGTATTTGCTAACTACTTAACAAAAAAGTAAAAAAAGGTAAATCAGATTAAAATATAAGAGCAAGAAATATTTAATTAACAAACAAACTTACACATAAAAAAGTTACATTATTCATACATTTGATAATAATTATTAGATTTAGTTGTTTATTTCATGCACATAAATTTTTAGCATAAAATTTTAATAGTTTATAAAATTTGCTGAACAAATTAAAACATGATGTAGCCTAACTGCAACTCTAACCTTAACCATTCTTGAGCCACCTAGATACACACTGTTAAAGAAAACACTGACCACATATGAATGGAAAGATGTTCTTTTCAACATTAAAAGTCTCATTTAATCAAAATCTTTATCATTTCTACAGGGTGTTTGATAAATAGTGCCCAAACTCTGAACAGCCAGATTCCTCGTTGGGAGTACATGAAAAATGCCTTGTACCTGCATGGTCCATACTTTATGAGAAAAATATGTCACAGGTAGCGCAATGAAAAAACACTTCATCTGACACATCAACAGCAGTATTTATAAAGGCAGTGTCCGCCGTGCATATCGAAGCAGACTTGAGCATGCCGTGGAATGGATGAATGCACACGTTGCAGGTGTACAAGCAGCATGCACAACCAAGTCTGTTGCGTAGTCCTACGTCTCGATACACCAATTCCTTGAGATAGCCAAACAGGAAAAACTCTAATGGTGTGAGATCTGGCGATCGTGGTGGCCATAGAACCGGACCCCTACGTCCGATCCAGCGCCCAGGGTATGCCATATCCAGTCAATCACGTGCAGGAGCACAGAAATGTGCCGGAGCCTCATCATGCTGGAACCAAAGGCTGTGTTTTGCCCCTAAGGGTCCATCATCAAAGAATTCGGTTCAGACAACACAGAGAAATACCAAGTAGGACTGTCCCGAGAGCTGTTAAGGCAATAGATATGGACCAAGCAAGTGATCCCCGAGTATACTCGCCCACATATTTACAGACCAGCATTCCTGATGTTTCAGCAGCTGGACTGCATGCAGACAGATTTCAGGCTACATATGGCTGTTGTGATGATTGAATACCCCAGCATGAGTAAAACATGCTTCATCAGTCCACGAGATAGTATGTGCAATGAAACCATTATCTGTATTATGTTGCTCCAACAGCCATTTACAAAAGTCAATGTATTTCTGAAAGTTATCTGGTTTTAGACCTTGCACATTTTTGTACCAAAATGGGTATAGCCCCTCTGACCGTAAGAGCCTGTGCACAGTACTTTTATTCGTATTCAGCTCAAAGGCTAGTGCATGCGTGCTTACCTTGGGCATTTCTTCTATCCCCTGCAGTATTGCATTCGCCTGTGTTCCTGTCAGGGCCCTCTACGGTCTTCCAAAATCGTGACGAATGTCTCTTAGGCAGAAGTTCCTGTATTTCACAGTCTGTTGTCCAGCTTTCGTATGACTTTGATGTCGGGAGGATGGCGTGACAGATATCGGCGGGCATACTCCCTATCAGTTTGTAAGGCATTACCATTACACTGGCCGTACATCAAATACACGTTGCAATATTCACGAAAGGAATACATAATCACTATGCAAAAAATACTGGTAGCTGCAAGATGTAGCCTTTTAAATACAAGTTCAGTGGTGGCTTAACATCACTCCATGGCACATGCATGCATGATGCAATATGCAGGGGTCCAATATGGCGTTTTTCGTTGCATCGGCTGTCATGTATTTTTCTTGTACACTATGGATTGTACAGGTACAGTTCTTTGGGCAATTTTTATGTAATCCCAATGAAGAATCTAGCTGTGCAGAGTTTGGGTGTTATCTGTATAAATAAATATAAATATCTATAAATAAATGTTTTAAGAATTTTTTTTAAACTTAATGTGTAAATTTTTTTATATTTGTAATATCTCTTTTCGAACACTTTTGGTGTCAGAAGTTCCTACCCTGCCATATTTTAATCAACATTTATTTTCGTAATTGACGGGAAATTAATCATGTTTGGAAATGCCACCTACCATCACACGGCATATGTGGCCGATATCACAGATCCTTGCATACTCGGATTGGACTTTCTAAGGAAATACAATTTTTCTTTGGACTTTAAAAATAATGAAATGCATTCTGCTTCTGACAACATAGCCTTATTTGAAATTAATGGTGAAGGAGTTAAATATGTCCACAAAATCATAACTCAAGATGATATCACAACACCAAGAATAGAATTTTTACTTCCTGGGTCCATAGCCGAAAATAGAAATTTCTGCTATGGCATCATAGAATCCCAAGAACTGTAACAGCCCCAAAGGAGTACCAGTAGCCTCAGCACTTGTCGACCTATCAAGAACCGTTATCCCGGTGAGAGTTGTCAATGTAACTGAGGTGAGAGTTGCCAATGTAACTGAGGAGGTGAGAGTTATTAAAAAAGGTGAAGCGATTGCAGCATGTACTCCAATGACCAGTATTAAATGAAACAGTAATACTCCAGAATCCATGTCTTCAGAGAGCATTACATCAGAGTTATTGCAGAATGCGCAATTAAACGACGGAAAGAGGAATGCAGCGGAACGTGTAATTCAAAATTTTCAAGATGTTTTCTCCCACTAGTCTTCTGATTTGAGTCGAACTAGTTTGACACAGCATATAATCGATACCAGTTATCATCCACCAATCAAGCAACATCGAAGACGTCTACCAATTGTTAAACAGGAAGAGCACTTTTAAAAGGCATGCAAGAAAGCGATGTCATCGAGCCTTCAGCAAGCCCATGGGTATCTCCCATCGTCCTCGTCAGAAAGATGGTTCAACAAGATTTTGCATTGACTATCACTAGTTGAAAGAGGTTCCTAAGAAAGACAGCGGCCCTCTGACAACATTTTTAGAACTGACAACATTCTGGACGCTGTTTCTGGAAGCAAGTGGTTTCCAACACTTGATTTAAAGAGTGGGTACTGGCAGATAGAAATACATTCTGATGACCAAGAAAAGATGGCATTTACTATGGGACAAGGACTTTGGAAGTTCAAGGTATGCTGTTTGGACTATGTAATGCATCGACAACATTCAAACGCATCATGGAAACTTTTTTGAAAAGACTTTATTACAAAACCCCTCTGATACACCTGGATGGCATCATCATCGTTGGAAAGACTTTTGAAGAACATCAAGAAAATCTTAGAAAGGTGCTTCAGAAACTGAAAGAAGCCAATCTAAAGTTGAGTCCCAATAAATGCAAATTATTCAGATGGGAAGTGGCTTACCTCGGATATGTCATTTCTGCTAAAGGTGTGTGCGCAGATCCTAAAAAAGTATCAGCCATTAAAGACTGGAAATGTCCCAAAAATGTCCATGAGTTGAGAAGTTTCCCAGGGCTTTGCACTTACTGTAGGAGATTTGTGAAGGACTTTTCGTCTGTTGCAAGATCCCTCCACAAACTGGCAGAAAGTAAACAAAAGTTCTTGTGAACAAAAGAATGTGAGGATGTATTTAACAATTTTAAAGAAGCTTTAACATCGGCTCCAATCCTGACATATCCTTAGCTCGATAAACAATTTATTCATGACATGGATGCGAGCAATGAGAGAGTCGGTGCTGTTTTGTCCCAAGAAATAAACGGCCAAGAATGTGCCACGGCCTACTGAAGCAAGTATCTATCAAACCCAAAGACGAATTACTGTGTCACCAGGAAAGAGTTGCACACCATATTAAAGCTGTAGAGCATTTCTACTATTATCTCTATGGCAGAAAATTCCTGCGCCACATGGATCATGCGTCGTTGACCTGGCTTCTAAATTTCAAGAATCCTGAAGGTCAAATAGCCAAGCGGATACAGAGCCTCCGGGAAATCCTTCAGAAATCACTATCCATCATTGGAAGGGAACATCACATCTAAATGCCAATGCCTTGTCTAGAAGACCTTGCCCAGAAAGCTGCCGATATTGTTCCAGGGTCGAAGCAAAACATGAGCTGCTTAAACCAGTTGCACAACAATTTACAACATTGACATCGGCTGATGCAGACACATGGACTGATGAAGAAGTCAGGAAAGACAGCAGAAAGACGGCAACATTAAACCCATAATTGACTTAAAGGAGTCTTCAAACAGAAAACATACCAGGCAGGACATTTCGATCTATAGTCCTACAACGAAACACTATTGGGCACGCTGGAACTCACTCCACATTCGAAATAGTGTCTTGTACCAGAAATTCAAATTGGATGATAGAAAGGCATTCCGATGGCAGCCGATACTCCCAAGATCCTGGATGTCCTTAAAGAACTACATAGCAGCCCTACAGGAGTCCACTTCGGAATAATGAAGACCTTGCAGAGAGTTTGAGAGCGCTTTTACTGGAGTAATGCAAAGGATGATGTGCAAAACTGAAGCCGATCTTGTGAGGCTGTGCGAGTCAGAAAGAACTGAAGAAACGCAGCTGAGGCAAGCTGCAATGTTACAACATAGGAGCGCCTTTTGAACGCATCGCCTTGGACATCTTGGGACTTCTGCCATGAATTGCTGATGGCAACAAATACATCCTCGTTGTCATTGATTACTTCACCAAGTGGGCAGAAGCATATCCTATTCCTGATCAAGAGGCTGTCACAGTAGCAGAGGTAATGATACAGCACTGAATTTCCACGTTCGGAGTGTCTCTTCAATTACATTCCAATCAGGAAAGAAATTTTCTGGGCTTTGAAGAATTATTTTTTTTCGTTCCGGTATTCGGTTTCCTTTCAAGCAAAAAAAAAAAAAAATATTGGTTCACTTCTGGTTTTCGTTCCAACCAAAATAACAGTTTCGGTTCAGATTTAAATAAGTAATTGTTTGCGTGTATATTTTTATATGTAACAAAACAATTTTATATAAACAAAAAATGCAATTCTATCACAATTTAATTTTTTTTAATTGTACACTATGTAAATTGATACAATTAAATAAATTGCCCAATGCAAGGGGCAATCAGAAACCAGCAAGCATCAGCATTGTTTTTGTTGCTTGAATTGCCATATGACAGTTTCTTTCATGATTGTACTGATTATGTGTATTCTCAGCGTTTAGCGCTTGCTGCTCACAATATGCACTAGGCCTTGCAATAATTATATAAAAATATGTTTATTTATTTATTTATTTACCATATGAAAATTGCCTCTAATTATTAATATATATTCCAGCATGATTTCACTGAGATTACTTCTGTTGTATCGGAAAATAAATTTCAAACCTGAAAATGCCCTTTCAATGCTAACCTGTGTAGTCGGAGCTGTCAAAATCACCATTGCAGCCTTATACAAGTGCGGATAGATACTTTTATTCTCTTCCCCAAAATCTAAAACATTATATTTTGTATCAAGTCTTCGTACATTATCAAAATTATTTAAAATAAATTCTATGTCAATCTTGGTACACATAGGAGATCTATGTGATTTTATAGCCAAGTCTTTTCGTTTCAAAAACTCTCTAAATTATCTAGATTGTCATTCTTTTCAGTAAAAGATTTTTTTTTTCCTTCTTTACCACTGAAATGGACTTTTCCAAATATTCTGTTTTATTCTTTAAATGTTGCACAGCCTGTACTTTTTCTAAGGTGAAAAGCAAAATTTGATAATGTGGATCCAAGTATACCGCTCTGACTATTACATTCTATTAACAATGCTTCCCTGTTGGATAATTTATTGAATTTTCATAATTTAAGTTTGCAGCATGTACAAATTCCATAAAAATTGGTTAAAAGTTAATTGTTCACATTGGAGTTTCAAAGTTGCTTCCATTAGGGGTTGCAGGGTTTCAACAATTAATTTTACTTTTTCCCATTTACTGCCTGCAAAATAATAATCTAAATTGCTTTCCGCTAAAGATGAGTCAAAATATTTGCATTTCAACAAAGATTTTAACATATTAATTGTACTATTCCATCTTGTTGGACAATCCAAAATTGGTTTCCGAATATTAGCGCCTTTAAATTTTGGCATTAAAGACGGAGTGCGCAATTTTTACTAATCCCTGAGCTTCAGTAATAAACTCATTAAAATTAGCATTTTTTATTGAGTCTTTGATAGCTAGTTTCAAAGTGTGAGCAGCACATTTTATTCCAATATGTTTATTGAAAGAGAAATTATGATCAAAAACTATCCCATCTATAAAGTGATCCTTAGTTTCAAAATTTTCATTTTCTAAATCAATAACTGAAGATTCGTCAGTATTGGATCCTAGTAAGTTGATAAATGAAATCATATTAGTTCCATTGTCAGCAGTAATTGTATAAATTTGCTTAATATCAATACCGTATTTTTCAAGTACTTCTACAACCTTCCTAAAGTATTTAACACCATTTTTCCACCAATTATCAACTGAGAGTTGATTCCCAAGATCGATCTGTTTAATCTGGTTGCTATGTCAATTTTCAAAGAAATTACTTTTTTTTTTTCCCAAGCTCTTTACATATTTCAAAAACAATTTTATCAGTTGTCTCTGTTATTAATAGTTTTATATTTTCTGAATTAACTGTAAAGTTATTACCTATTGCATTAACAATCGGGTCTGAAATCTTTTTAAATCCTGAATATTCTAACATTTCGAATGAACAGCCATTAACACTGTTAAATTCTATACATGCTCTAATAACATTTTCCTTTGTTGTAGCCCACTAGACCCGTTAGTATTCAATGCAGATTCTTCTCTTAGGTTCATATTATTTTTCTTTTTTAACTGAAATTTTTTATATGCATTAAAATGATGTCTTTTTAGATGACGCTCTAAATTGGAAGCATGATTTTCAATCATAACTGTGTCACATATATTACAGATGCTCTTATTCTCTGTTTTAAAAATACGTAGAAAACTTACTACATGTATTTATTTCTTATTTCTTTCCATTCTAAAATATTTAAAATCGGGTACAAAAAATTAAAAGAATATAGCCCGAACAAATAAGACAACAAAAACATACCCAAGGTTTTTTTTTTCAAATTTGAACCCCTTGTTTTAAAAAATATCATGCAGAACTTAAAAAAATTGTTAATTTATGATAAACATCTTATGTAAAATTACGATGTAGCATATACTTAGATGTAGCGCAATGATCCTTACATGTCGTACTTTTTTTTTTTTTTTTTTTAAAAAAATGTGTATGTAGCATTTTTGCTTTTCCTTTACAACAATGATTTAACATTTTTAAATATGTTTGTTTAAATTATCAACAGAAGCAGTATTTTCTATAAAAAGGGATAAAATTTAAAAACAAAACTTTTTTTTTTCTTTTAACATGTCACTTTGCTTCTGGTATTTTTCATTCAGAATTTGTAATTCTAGCTCATTTAAATGTATTTATCTCCCTTTAAGTAGCTTCATGTGAACTTGAAATAGAAAAGTAAAGAACATCGAAACAAGAAATCAATCCCAATGTACACGTGAAGATGATAATTTTATGGTTGACGTTAAATTAGAAAATATTGTTAATTTGAATGTTGTAACAAAATGACAAAAAATATATTGAAGTGAAAAAAGGTGATTTTTTTTTTTTTTGGTTCAGTTCCGGTTTTCGTTCTGATCAAAATAATGGTCGGTTCTTGTTTTTTCGCATTTTTCAATTCAGTTCCGGCTTGAAGCCCTGGAAATTTTACCTCAGTTATATTCAAAGAGCTCTGCAAGTTACTCCATCACCAAGGCGACTCGCCCATCATTGGAAACTAATGGAAAAGTAAAAATACAAGAGCACATGCATTTAACATTGAATAAAAGTTTATCTCCGCAATTTATTTATTTAATTTGAATAAATATAATTGACTAGCCACAACCGTAATTCTACTCTTTTTGCTTTCCAGAAATTGCTAGAATTATCTTGTGCAACCGACTAAAAAGCTTTAAAAATCCGGACAGAAACATCTCAGCTCAGTTGCTGTTTAGATAACTGTCACTGTTGCTTTTAGTGAATTCACAGTGAGATGGGATTAGCTTTCTCTGTGCTTCGAATTACGTTCCATTTAATGGTTTAGTAGTTTAAAATATAGCTACTGTTTAAATTGTGTGACACTGCACAAATATCTTTGAGGAATAACCCAGCATTTTGTTATATTTGGTGTGATAAGAATAGAGTTTATTAACATTTTATCGGACTGGTGCATTCAATCTATTATGAAACCGTATGCAGGCAGCAATATTATAATTTACTGGGAATTGTACTGTAGATAGTTTTGTGAAAAATAATAGCTCTGCCCGTTACCATCTCCTGAAGAATTTGGAATTTGCTAGCAGGTTTACTATTATTCAAGGTATCAGCATTAACAATGTTTATCTTCGGATTTATTATTATTAATTTTATTCTTGATGCATACTTGCCAGTTTATGAGGCTCAAAAATCGGGAGATTTATTTTCAACAACAAAAAGATTTTTAAATGATAAAAATATATATTTTTAATAATGAATTTACTTCAAATTGTTACTGATTAATATCTGAAAGTTCAGTTACTAATTCTTAAATGCAAACAGTACATTCTGAATTTATAACTTTTTGGTCTTTTATTTCCATAGAAGATATTAACTTTTCGTTTTTTTTTTAATAGAACTCATGTTGTTCTTGTTTTTATGTGTACTAACATGTTTGAGAACATCGGCACTTCTATCGTGCGAAATTGAAAAATCACAATGGCCAACGATACACATCGCAAATGCATTACATTTCCTTGAAGAAATACTGGAAAGAAAGTCACCTGTGTAAGATTTTTGAAAAGTATCTGAGTATTTTATTTTTTTTGCAGACACGACTAATACGAAGTATTGTAATTTCTCGATACCACCTATGTTCACCCAGGTTAGTAACAATATGAACGAAACAACAACCTCGATCTTATTCTGTGCTCATTGGCTAATATGTGGCAGATGACACGCAGTGGCACTCGATGCTCACTTGAGAAATGGAACATGATGTTTTCGGGCACGTGCTCTCACTCACAAAGCAGAAGCGCACCATAATTTCTCACTCATAAAACTGCTTTGGTTTTCTATGCAGTCTAAAGAAAAACCAGGTGCTTTCAGACACCCCAAATCACTTTTTTGTCGATGCAAATAATGAAGTATTAAGCCAAGTTACATACAAATCGTGAGAAACTTTAAGAATAAGAAAAAGTCGGGAGAAATATATTGCGAATCGAGATGGCGGGAGAATGGTCGGAAATCGGGAGTCTCCCACCTAAATCGGGAGCATTGGCAACTCTGCTGATGGCAAGGCAAAATACAGTAAGAAGGTCAAAGATAGAATAACACAGAAGTGACCGAAAGTCATTGCCTAAGACAGTCTCTGGCACGCCAATATCAAATGGTCTGAGTCATAACCAAGAAGTGTCTCACAGCAACGAAAGTGGGCAAAACAGTTGAGCAAATATACCAATTCGGTAAACACGTTCACCCAGACAATCATGGCCTGTAAGTAGCCAGAAAAGAGCCACAGCATTATATCATAGGTATTCTGGCAGGCAAATGAGATCTTCAGCCTTCCATTGTTTCGTCTTAAATGCTATCCACAATTTCGATTGATATCTTTGTTTCATAGACTATTTTATGTTTAGCTCTATAGAGTGTCGATTAATATCTTTGTTTCATAGATTATTTTATGTTTAGCTTTATTGGCTGTCGATTAACATCTTTTTTCATAGACTGTTTTGTGTTTAGCTTTGAGCGATATGACCCTGATTTTTGAGTTTGTTGACTGTAATAATGATGCACCTTATTGTGCAAGGAAATCTGCCTGTTCATTTCCATAGACGCAGCTATGTACAGGGATCCATTGTGTTCTAATTTTCTGCAATAGGGCTTAGGATTAATTTTCGCCACTAAGAACTTCTGTTGATAGAGGTTTATAAACAGCAAATGGCTCGCACTGCTGCTCTCGAATCTGATAATAGGACAACATTCTTGAATTTAAAAAATAATGTTAATTGTTCAAGGCAATTCTAAGAGCCTCTATACCACAATCAAATGTATTTTGTTTTTTCTCTGCAGAAGCATAAAAGGAGAAAAGGCTGGAATAAATCCATGAACCTGTAGACATTAGATCTTCACTACATGACCTGTCTGTACAAACATGCATGCACTTACGATTCAGGTATTTAGTATTAATCCATTAACTGCCAAAACCACCAGGAATGACTTTTTTCTTACAGAAATAATATTAAGTATTAAATTAGGTATTCATAACACAAATCTACATTGAAATTTAAAAAATGCTCTTACCTGCGGAAAAATTGAGCATTGCATTCATGCAACATCAGTGGAATAAGAATACAGACGTTTAATGAGTATGATTATACTCATGCAAAGTTTTCTTTGAGTGGAACACTGGATTACTTTTTAGCTGTAGTGACCGAAAGGACTATGTCCGAAAGTACAGTCATCTTGGGATGGTCCTTACACAGTCCTAAACTGGCTGAACGATGTCATGGTTCGGATCCCTAAGTCATCGATCTCTAAGCCTAAAGTCGTTCATTACGACAGGTTAGCTCCTTACTATGGCCATAGTATATAGTATTACTATACCATAGTATATGTAAATAGTATAAGACCATGGTCATTTTTATTTTTAAATTTGTAAATTTTTGCACGCATTTATTGTTTTATAAATCTACAAATCACTTTACTTGTAATTAATTTAATATTAAAATGTACATTGTTTTTCTTTTACAAATACAGATTATCTTCAATTGAAAGATTCAAGCATGAAAAGTTTCACTACAATCATAATGCAAAGCTACATTACATACTTTTGCATTTATAAACAGTCGGACTATGGCATTCCTTACAATGAAGTCTTCTGTTATCCTCGGCCTTTACGATAAAATGTCTACCAGCTCCATGCAATGGCTTTTGAATGCTGAATTTGCTAATCTTTCTGTTGCCGATCTATTTCTGGCTAATTCTACAAAGACTTTCATTTTCAGATTTTCAATAAAAATTAGCCTATAGTTTTTTTGCTTTTCCCAAGCATGTCTGAAAGTTGCTGTGTTGTTACACATCATGCACTGGTGTTCTTGATAATGATGCATCATTATATACAGTTCAAATCATCCTCTTTGATCTCTAATGTAACAGATTTACCTAATGTGCAACAAAATTTAATGTCATATTGTTGTTTTCCATCTCGAAGCATAATTTTTGGTAAAGTGTCGTCTCAGTAAATGAAAACAAGTTTTTTGTTTTCAAGTGCAAATGACAAAATAACCAATTTAAACTGGCTTTAACAAGAGTTGAGATGCCACCCTTTCTAAACATAAATTTATTCTCTTACTTCTTTTATTTATTATATTTTATAATTTGGTCTTTTAACTGGTCCAGTTACCTTACAGGAGTACCTTATATTATAAACCAGTTCCTCATTCATATAACTGATATTCATCTCGGACATATGCCCTTATTCAATAAAAATTTAACGATATAATGTAGAAATATTTGTTTGTACTTTTTCCTGCAGGTCATATAAAGTAACTTCCTTTACCTTCATTGTACTTACTATCTGCAGTATTATTAAGTATGACAAAGAAAACAAAAGTTATATTATCATTAGCTGTTATATCTGGATACTGATTAATGATATTTATTTCAATTATCAGTATATAAATAGGCAGATAGCACTAGTGCATTCTGCCATTTCCAGGTAACTTAACAACACACAAATATAAAAATAATTATAATTCAGTAATTTTATTGTAGGGTGAAAAGGAAAATTTCCAGATTGATCAAGAAATAAGTAGCAAAAATTGTGAAATTATTGACAAGATATGCACTAACAATTCATTGAATAATTTCGCATTTGAGGATATAAGTTAGTTTCAGGAAGAAAAAAATGTTTTACTAGCAATGAACATCAGCACAAATAACTTGTGCTTAGTTCGGTTATTGTACCTAAAGTTTTGATCCCAAAATAATCCACCATTCTTAGGAGCAAATTTTTAATTTTCTTTATTAATCTACAGCTTTATAACATATTGGAAAGTTTCTTAAAATAGTGCAAATTAGATGCATTTTTTTTAATACAAGAATCATCAGTATGGAGCCATCAAAGTTCAGCAAAAATTAATATTCCTATTTGCAATTTAAGCAATGTAGCATACTACACAGAATATGCAATACACAGATCGTGATACGTGAATATGCAGGTCTTGTGCTTCATAATAAGGCATGTTGACTTCCAAGAGGAAATGATTTAAACTTATTATTAGAAATTAAAGTATTTCTCCTATCCCGAACTAATGGATGATCAGTGTATCCAAAAAAATTACTTCATGGTGGACGTAACATCTTATCTAAATAATCTTAATCGTAACCTACAAGGGGAAAGAGATTACTTTTTTTTTTTTTTAAATCTTGGAAGAAGTCATTCAATTTGAAAACAAAGTAGCTCTTTTTGCTCAAGAATTTGAAAGCGAAACATTAAATCATTTTCCGAGCCTGCTGAAACATCACTTAGAGAATAATTCGATAATTGATATTTATTATTTCAAAATAACAACTTTAAATATGAGGGAAGCTTTTCTATGGAGGTTTCAGCAATTCAAAAATAGCAGAGAGGCATTAGTTCTTTGTTAAATGTGATGTGCTTATCCAAGAATCTTGGATACTGAACTGAATATCTTGGACTGCCATACTGAATAAGTTCATTAATTATATTAAAAATATATATACAATTTGGATATACCTTTTTTAATTAAGTTTCAGATTCTTTGTGACCCCTCAAAATCAATAGTCTTTTATACTGTTAGGCTGTATTTCTTGAAACTTGTCTGTAAAAATTAACAGGCCGCCCAGACGGTACAGTGGTTAGGAAAGAAAACTGTGATACGAAAGAGCCCGGGTTCGAATCCCAGAGATGGCATGGATGTAAATTATCTGTCCTCTCATAGGCAGTAATGGCGACCTCCTATTAAGTGCATCCATAATAAAATGACCACCACTTTTGGCCTTAGTAGTAGCGAAATGGCTAGTGCCTGCCATTAAAAAAAAAAGTTAAAAGAAAGTGAGTGCTAGTTAGAATAATTGGCACTTTCTGATTATTAACATCCTATTTCAACATTGAGTAAAACTGCAAAATTGTTAGTATACTTCTGAATGTTATGTGCAGGTACCATATACATGATAGAGTACATATGGATTGAAAACTTTCCAATTAACCATCGTTTCACTAAACAGTAATGTTAAACAGTAAAAATGCAACATCAAACATATAGATTTTTTTTTTTTTTTAGGTTCGTAAAACTTTCAGTTTCTTATAAAATGCTTTTTGATGTTATTATTTATGAGAGCAGCACTATAAGCCATAACAATAGTCAAACAAATGGTTTTCACCAACCCACAAAATCACGAGTTAGTAACTTTTTTGGGGGGAGGGGGAAGGAGAATTGTTTTTACTGACATATATGGATATTATTGTTAATAATTTGAGTAATACATGATATAAATACTATTTTGAAAGCTTTTAAAATGATTTAAATTACAACTCATAACATGTTTGATATTTTCAAATAAATAATGAAAATTCTAATTACACCTTCACAAGCACCAGTACTAAATAAGCTTTCAAAAATAAGCACCTATTCTAGAACATTAATCGATGGTTATGTATTTTTGTATTATTATTCACCATCGAAATGGATTAGTCAATTACCTTTATTGATTTTTTCTAAGATTCATTCAAGCAAACTAAATAAACTGGTAAAATAACTTATATCTGCCATCGTTCATTTATTTATTTATTTATTTTCTTAATATGTGAACATCTTAAAAAAATACTAATTTCAATTGGCAACCATCTCTAAAGTTTTCTTTTCAATTTGGTTATTTTTTCTTTCTATCCTAAAAATAGTACCATGCTTATAACAGATCACACTGAACTGCATCATTTATAAATTAATAATTTTATAATTTTCATGATGTATGTAACGCATCAATAACAATATTAATATTTACAAACCAAAACCCTAATTAACTAATAAGTAAAGTGATTATTGTACTATCTTTAACCCCACCCTTAAATTATAATCTACACATTTCTTTTCAGCTTATCTTTCTTACTTCAAATATAGTATTATAGTCATGTAAAAAGCATTACTGTAATCACTGAAGAAGAGTCCATGTTTTAAACCAACTGAGGTACACATTTCTACTTCAAGAATGTTTCATCAAGAACAAAAAAGTTGAATTGGCTGTAACTGCACATCTTTAGGCAGAGGCTATATACCAAATTCTATGTCACTGCTATCAAAGTTTTCATTATAAGCATTCATAGATAGATACAGTTAACATATAAAAAACAAATGACAGGTAAACCATCAAGAAGTCAGAGGTTTTGTGTAAGAGTACCTTCAAGATAAACAATCAATTTAGCTCTAAAGAATAACAAATACTAAAGAATAACATACACCAGTTCAGCAAAACATGTTAAAAATTTTCAGAAAGCAAAAAAAATTGGGAAAGGAAAAACAGAAATTACCTGTAGGTTCATGTAACCATCTACAGAGACTAAGAAGCCCTTATATTCTACTCCCCATTTCAGTTTAACAATTACAGGTTTTCCTGTAAGGCTGTTTAAAAATGGCTTTGGATTCAGAGGTAAATTCTACAGGATGACAGACATAAATAATTATTTCTTTTACTGTGCACACACACATATATATACATGATGTCACATTATATACATACATACATCAAAGTTTAAGGATAGTGACAGGAATAAAACTTATTGAAAAGTTATAAAAAGCAATTTGGTCAAAAGCATTATTTAACATAAAATTATCATGTTTCCCAGTTGATTAATCTGAAAATATTGAATTTAGAGCAAATTTATAGAAATTTAAAGGTGATGAAAAGAATGACCTTTTCTGTTTTACAACAAATATTTCTTTAATATAATCTATGGTCACATATAACAAAAATATAACTTCACATCTTAATTTCATAGAATCTACCAAATTGCCAATCAAAATCAAATCTTGTGGAACTTGTAACTCTTCATTTTGAAATGCCAGTTTTCAGATCCTAAAGGGTTCAAAGAGGCATTTGACAGCTTAAGACATCCTTTGCATACTCAATTGGGTTCCTATCTGGTGAGTGAGCTGACCAATTCATTTAAGAGATATCTTCTGTTTCTAATTATTCTGACATTTGATCCGGATGAAAACTGCTCTCTATTAGCAACAACTCTAGGCCAGGAGCACCCCAAATAGCTTTACAAAGGGTTCTGAGACCTCATTCATTAAACATTCTGAAACTCACCACATGGGAGAAAATTCTTATCACTAAAAAAAAAAAAATAAAAGAAGACAAATGAAATTTATTTTTAAATAATCACAATAGCATTTTTTAAGAAGTGCTTTGAAAATTATGCTTTATAGTATTCATTATCTTTATTATTTACGTTATCAACACTTTCTGAGAAAGGCCATTTTAATGATTTTAATTTTTGTTTATTGCATTGGGCTTGAATTACATGAAACCTTGGTTAGTTAAACCTCGGATTATAAGGGTTCGTTCTACTGTACATATAAATTTCTAATACTTCAAAAAAATGTTTGGTAAAATCCTATCATATGATACGGCCTTGACACAATTTTGAAAAATGTCGCCAACACCAAAATGATACGTTTGAAGCCATTCGAAATACCGCCAATTACCAAATCCTGTGTTTACGTACACAAGGATCAAAGTATTTTTAGGCTATAGTGCAGAATTGGGTGCCTATTCGATTGGCAACAAATTTTGTTCAGTTTTGACAATGAAACCCATTTCTGGTTACCATGATAGGTTTAACTTGGTTTTAGCTTCCTGGTTCTTTTAAGGTAAAAATAGATCAATGTGTATATGGACACCGAGTTTGTGCAATTCTTTAACTTCTCATTTGGTTTTGTGTAGCGGCCATCTTGAAATTGTGCCTTCCTAGCACCGATCTTGGCGTCAAAAAAGAATTGCCAAAAAAACAAGGGGCATCCAAGTGTAAACTTTTACCAGCAAATGTATTACTTCTAGAAACGGGCACACTTGCTGGCTGATTTGGAAGCAGCTTTAATTCTCATTATGAAATTTTTAGATGTCAAATAAGGGGAATAATTTCAGGGAGTGTGCAGAATTACCCACTGCTTGGTGCATTTTTAAGATAGGTATCCATGTACATATTGACCTATTTTCACTTAACAAAACATCACAGAATTGAACAAACTCGGCACTGCGCACTTCCTTGACTTTGTCCATGTACACATTGATCTAGTTTCACTTAAAGAGGTCAAAAATTGATCCAATTCTTCTTACTCTTGCAAAAAGTGCCAAATAAAAGTGGACGATTCTGCACTTTACCCCACAATTAAACGAAATCCATATATATTCTGCAGAATCATACATTGTAGCAAATTTTTTAAAAATTTTACTCGCTGTGATAATTCATATCATATGTGTGAATCTATTGGTGTATCATTAATCGAAATATAGAGGCTTCTGTACCTGCCGAGAGAGAAAAAAAGAGCTTGAGGAAGAGCATAATTATTTATCGTGATTTAATTTTATAATTATATAAATTTTAGGTTGGAATGCACTTCAGCCCATTGCTTGGCGGCGGTTGTTTTTGAATGAGCAATAAACGCGCCAACATGAGTAACTACGTATATCTGCCAGCATGGCTGACTGTTTGTACGTTGCCTACATTGTGCAATTCGCTGAAGTTTTTTTTAAGTTTAAAAGGAACGCTGTGCACATGGCATTTTCTTGTAATTTATTTTTGTTATTTTAGCTTATTTTGTTCATTTGTGTACGTTGCCTACATTGTGAAATTCACAGATTTTTTTTAAAGTTAAAACGGAACGGTGTGTACATGATATCGTTTGTAATTTGAATGCCCTTTTAAAAAAAATTCCTTCTTTCTTCAATGCCATTTTGGTTACGTTTTCGCGGAGCGTGTCGGGAAGGTTATGTAACGGCATAAAATGTGTAAGTATTACAACATAAAATGTAAATAATTAATTTAAACCTGATAAATATTTTAATGATCATAATGTTCGTTTTGCATATTATTTTATTATCTTGTGGCAATAGTTTCCATACTAATTTATGCTTTAGAATTCTATGTTTTGTTTACAATAGGTTTTCGCGGAGCGTGTCAGGAAGGTTGCAATTGCAAAGACGTTTCGCAGAAACGCGCCGAATTGGCGATTTTCAAAACATCGCCAAGCAGTGGGCTAAAGCGCATTTTCACCAAATTTTAATTTTTCATTGTTTTACTTATTTATTTGGTAAAAGTTTACAATTGGGTGCCCCTTGTTTTTCGGCGATTCTGTTTTGATGCCAAGATCGGCGCCAATAAGACACAATTTCAAGATGGCCGCTACACAAAACCAAAACAAGAAGTCAAAGAATTTCACAAACTCTGTCCATGTACACATCGACCTATTTTTACTTAAAAAAAAATCAGAGAATTGCACAAACTAGTCATTGCACATTTTGACTTTGTCCATGTGCACATCGATTTATTTTCAATTAAATAAATCAAGAAGGTAAAACCATGTTAAAACTCTCTCATGGTAAACAGAAATGGGGTTTCATCGCCAAAACTGAACAAAATTTTTTGCCAAAAAACAAGAGGCACCCAATTCTACACTAGAGCCAAGTTTACAATTGGGTGCCCCTTGTTTTTTGGCGATTCTTTTTTGATGCCAAGATCGGCGCCAGGAAGGCAAAATTTCAAGATGGCCGCTACACAAAACCAAAATAAGAAATCAAAGAATTTCAGTGTCCATGTACACATCGACCTATTTTCACTTGAAAAAAATCAGATAATTGCACAAACTAATCATTGCACACTGCTTTGACCATGTGCACATCCATTTATTTTCACTTAAAAAATTCAAGACTCTAAAACCAAGTTAAAAGTCTCATAGTAACCAGAAATGTGGTTTCATCGCCAAAACTGAACAAAATTTTTCGCCAGTCGAAAAGGCACCCAATTCTACACTAGAGCTATTTATTTTTATTCACCGTTTCTTAAAAGCTTCTCAGAATCGAAAGCACTGTTTCCGTTCGAAATTTTTAAAAATTACGCTTTGACTTGTGTCTATTATTATAATAAACAAATATATAAGAAAAACTTACCGCCATTCAGAAAAGTCTAAAATTATATACAGAAGAAGAGCAAATAGAATAGTTAAAATTAAAAATTATGAATTTCTTTCAACACAGATTCTATCACACAAACTTTGAATCTCTCAAAAACATTCCCGCGACTCACTCGTAGGATGTTGCCAGATTTATTATTATTGTCCTCCGTGGAGCAGTATACACACCAGTGTACCTATGTGCAGTTGCGAGACCCGCCAATGCTATTCGCACCAGCATTAACTACGCATGCGCATTGGGTTGTCAGTTCCAAATCCGTCATTTGAACTCAATCGAAAAGAACGAATCCTAAGTGCTCGAACTGCCCACATTTCCTTTATTTATGCATGTATAAAAAAGAGCAGATTTTTATATTCCTAATGTTTATCGCTTTCCTGATCGGTTGGAATAGTTTAAATGACTGGTTTGGGGGCCTAAGATCTTGGTTACACTTTTTGTACTTCTTTTGTACTTTGGTACTTTCAGTTGCTAATTATTATATATTTTAGTTATTCATTATTTTAATCACTAATTTTTTATTATTTTAATTATTAAGTATTTTAATAACTCTTTTTTATTATTTTAATTACTAATTATATTATTTTTATACTATTTATTTATTTTTATTTTATTTTTTTGTACTTTCCTGACGGCCTTCCGTAGGGCTCCGCGCTTGTGATTTTAGAAATTGAGCCCTGACAGCAATAGAAGATTAAATATTTAATCATATTAGTGTACCACAAAATAATAGCCAAGTACATATTCTTTGATAATAGCCAAACAACGTGAATTACAGGTATTTCTACCCAAAAAAGCGACGCGAATGTCCGGTCGTTATCACAAAACTGCTTTTCTTCAGTTCCCGCCGCTCACGTGATTCAGTGCGATATGACCCTTCATACTATACTCGATTCAGAACGAGTGCTGGTTCTTTGAGTAACGAATATATACGGGTACTCTATTTCTCGTTACTTCTACAACACTATTATAAGGCTGACCAAATTTATATTTTTACTTTAAGTGTATAATCAGTTACTATGTTTTCTCTTTGTAACGGATATCCATGAAAATAAATAATGTTACATAATGAAATTACATATCAGTGTTATAATTTATACAACACCAAGTTTTCGTCGAACACAAATTTTCAAGGAAAAACATATTTATTTCGTTCTTATCCGATTATATTTCTGATTTTGGTCATTACTCTCTCGACATATATATCACGTTATTAATATAATACTTATTACATCTTTTTAAATATTTATACTATTTAGTATCTCTCATTTATGGTGCATGCCGAATTTACCAGATACAAAAGTGCATTTTGTCTTTCGAATGTTTTTCTTTTCTCAATAGAAATATTCGAAATATGATTTGGTTTAGAATCGGCAAATTTCTGGAAGGAGTCAGTCATAACCATTAAAAAATTGAACATTCTAATTAACGGTTTCACTTTCAGTCGGATAATCTCTGAACTAAAATTTACCAGCACAATGCCAAATTGACGAAAAACGTCTCCAATCTGGAGTAATTCCAGTAGCAGGGGCAGACGAACAATGTTAGGCGGTCATAGAAGGGGCGGATCATAATACCTCCATGCTATTCTAACCTCTATGTTCTTCACACAGTTAAAAAATCGCCAAGGGGAAGAAATTGGAAATCTAGAAATAATGAGGTTGTCATATAATTACAGTAAACTTAAGTTTATATAGAAATTTAAAAATAATATTACAATTCACTGAAGATGGTTTAATCTTACTGTCCAGTACGCACGGAATTTGTTTATGATGAGCAGTAAACGGGTCATTTTTCTGTTGGCGGAAATTTTAAAAATCGCGCCAAGAGTATATCGTATTGCACTTTGATAAACAGATGCGTGAAGAGAAATAAAACATAAATTAATTTAAATCAAAGAAGCACTTCTGCAGTGAATTTGCTAAATGAAACACTTCCAAAATAGCAATAACAAAGCTATACTGGCAATTTCATGAATGGATTTATTACGGATAGTGACTATTTTGTTTAGAAGACATGTTTTTAATTTATTACTTCCCCTTCCTTTCTGTTTACTACTTCATTATATTTTAGAAGCTGATTTTTACTTTAGATGCATCAGTTAATGTAATGTTCAGCGATAAAGAAGTGAAGTTAGTTTAAATTTAGGACGTTGTCACATATAACTATATATTTGCAGTGGCCAAAAGCACAATATACATTGCGAGGAAAGAGATACCTATCGCATGTACAAGCTATAAAACATTCTAGAATTTTATACATCCTAAAAATAATAAAGGTACACATTACATCAACTTAGACAGCAATTTCTAAATGCCAAGTTGTCCAAATATGGCATCAGGAAAAAGGTGTACTTGAAATTTTTTCTACAGTCTAATTTTGTCAAAGCAGTACATTTTCTGCCAAATCATTCCTAGAGAACCTGCTACTTGGACATAATGCATGCTGTAATTTATCTTAATTGGCTAGCAGTAACATCAGAACAAGTTTAAAAATTTTATCATGGTAAGGAGTGCAAGATTGCATCTGTGTATGGCATGGGCCTTGGCACCATGAATTTCCACCCCAAATTTGATGGAGAATTCCCTGAGAGATGAGTCCAAGGATCACCTAACACTCTATTCCTACCACCAGCCACTTGAAGTCACCATGCTTTTAACTCTCCAAGCGGCCAAGCCATAAAGTATTGAAGAAGTAATAAAGGTACGTTTGGATTATCATATGATTTTGTAATTCCTCAAAAGTTCTTGGCATTTTCTACTCTGTAATAGTTATTTCAGTGATCTTATAACTTCAATTCACTTGTGACTGCAAAATAATTGGTGTCTTCTCTAGTCAAGCACCCATCTAATATCAAATTTTCTGCAATAAAACAAATTACTTGTTGATTACTCTATGTCATAGCACAGCACAATGGAGACAACCTGCACACCACAATTTAAATTTTGATGCATTACTTTTTTTAATATTGTATATAAATAGCCAAACAAGATTATGTCCTTTAACTAGCAAGCATAGGCAGCAAAAGGGAGCGTATATATTGTGGCTGCAGTGTTTATAATTTCAGAGCGCATAATATTTTGTTTTAATCCTGTAGAGTTATTGGGCAAGATGTTTCGTATTGTGGTTATTTCAGGAAAAGTAACATTAAGCAAAGGGGGATGTGCTTAAATTGAAATTAGTAATTTACAGGTTTATTGACAATTTGTTCCAATCATGTTTTAATTTGTTAATAAATTTCTGTAAGACTTTTATACCTTATATATATATATATATATATTCAAAAATATTTATCACGATACCATGAAGTACAGTGCGTACTGAAAGTTGAGGTTCTAAATACATTGGAAGAAATGACTCAAAGTAACAGGGTCAGAATTATAATCTATAAGGGCCTTTTTATGAAGTTAAGGATTTCTCAAGCCAAATTCTTGGCCACTTGGAATGTCAAATGCCTCAAAGACACTCTATATTTACAAACATCAAAGCTTTTTCTAAGATATAAACTCAAGCCCGAACCCAATAACTACTGTACTAATCAGAATGGCAGACATACTGGTTATCACTGAAAGCATGGATATGTGGTCATGATTTTAGAAAATTGGCTGTGTTTATAAATTCTGTTTTCTTAGAATAGGGGCAAAAAACAAAGAAAAAGAAACTATATGCAACTTGGACCAACTTGTGTAAAGGGTTAAATGACTTAGTTTGATATAATTCTTGTAAAGTTGCATGACTGTAACATTTTCATAATCAAGTGAATGTTTAAATAATTGTTTCAAACTACCAAATGTCCATTTTCCTGTCAGTGTTTCCTCATTGCTATTCTGACCAGTGATGTCCCTCTAGATCTCAGCAGCCACCACTTGGTGATAACACCCATGTTGGGTAACTATGGTTCAGACAGTTAATAGAGTGTAATAGTAATCCAAAGGTTAAATTTAAATGCTGTCAAAGGAGATTCTTCAATTATATAATTTTAACAATTAATTATAAACATTTTTTTTTTTTTTTTTTTTTTTTTATTAAGCAACCCAAATCTTACAAACTGTCTTCTAATTGACATTCTAAAACATGAAAACTTTGCATTTGGGATAAAATTTAAAGAATATGCAAGTCCTCGCTCTGTACTGCAATAAATGTCATAATATATTAAAACCTGTATGCTCAAAACCAAGTGAAAAATGAAAAAACTGTGCAGAAATTAGTTTAAAATATAAAATAATCTATTTTTTTTTAATTGTATGTAACATCATATATTCAATGATTACATAAACTGAGCACGTACCTTATTGGGATCAAATCTTGCTTATACATTTATCCCCCAAATTACAAACTATTAGGAGCTTTCAAAAATTCACTAAATTTTTTAAACATATTTAAATTACCAATAAAACAGATCATAATTATTCATTTTCCATGTTCTTGAACAATTAAGACAAGTCATATTAAAAACGTTCTTGCTGTTCATTGTCCTTAAATTCTTTTAGTCTTCCTGAAGATAGTTAATCATTAACATCTAGTTTATCATTTTAAACCTTTTAAATCTCTTCTCAGAAATATCAAGGGATACAACATTATCTTAATAAGTTTCACAGATGCATATTTCTTTCCCCTGTAGAAATCTCTCTTTTCTTCCCCCCCTTTTTTTGTTCAAACAAACAGGCAAATTTAATGTAAATGTTGTACTGTTATATAAGCAATAAAGTTTCATTATTACTTAAGAGGACATAATTTTTAAGATTGTTAAGTATCTTAAATTTATAAGGTCATGTTAAAAAAAAAGGCTAAAAAAGATCATCTCAGTTATTAACAATTTAACCAAGTTCCACAGAGACCTACAAAAATCATTCACAGTTGATGAACAAAATAATATTTAAATAAAGTCTTCCGACACTTTTCTATATAATATCACAGTAGCAGAGTACAAAATAGTACCAGAGATTAACATTGCAACAGATAGTATTTCTATCATAAACTCATACGTTTTATATCAGTTAGAAACAATAATGAATTAAAAATTACAAAATTAACAGAACTTTTAGCTATGCGGCTATTATATTCTCAAATTAACAGTGCTGGTAATATACGACAGAGTAATTTGATAGTCAGAGCAAACTAAAAAAGAAAGAGCATTTACGTCTTTTTTACTTATTTATTTATTTTTGTTAAATGAGAAAAGTACATTGATAGCTGAGATTGACAAAAGCTGGGGAAAAATTAAAATTAAATTATTTTCTCCATTTGTTCCAAAATATTCTAGTTTGATTTAAATAACTTAGAATACCATGAAAGGCAGTTATAACAGTAGTGATTTAAAACTTAAAGTATAATTTATATGTTGTTGAATACTTCTGTTTCTACAAAAAAAAGGGGGGAATTATTTGTTAATTCTTCTGTAATCAGATGAACCAAACCATCATACAAATATAAGTTAATAAAGTCCCTACAGAAACTTGCACATCACCTACACTCTGATAATGTAGTGTTCAATATATAACCATTATGTTTCTTCTAAATCAGCAATTCCACATTTTTCAAATCAGCGAAGATCAACTTCTGAATCTTATTTTTCTAACTTACAATGACAAAACTAAAAATCTTTATTATCCAATAAAAATATTAAAAATTTTAAAATAAAAATAACTTCAAATTACAAAATTTTAGAATAATAAAAATACTAGAAAAGGTAGCAGAAATTCTCAACCTGTGGTATGCAAAGAAACAAAGTAATTTTAACTGTTAAATTAAAAAATTAAATATCCCAATATCCTGTTTAAGTTTTTTTCTTTAACACTCGTATGCGATCTGATTACAAGTTCAAGGTTCAGAGTCAATAGGTTCAAGGTCAATAGCCGCTCATAGACAAATAATCCGTTTTTATTTTCACAAATATTCTTTTAGCCATAGACAACAAAATTTATTACAAATGATGTTAAAAGGAGTAATAAAAATGGATGTTGTATTTAATTGAAAATAAAATTATGTTTCTATAAAAAGACAATAATATCTCATTAATTCTTTTAGAGTTGATCAATTTATTAGCATGTCTACACTTTACTTGCCACCATTTCCGGGCTCATATTGCTCTATTTTCAATTCTAATAATTTTTTTTTATGTCGATTTGCTGTCTCTAACAGGCAGATATTTTGTCTGCTTTGTATTCCTTACTTTTCTACATGATTTGAGACTATTGCCATTTGTTTTTGAAGAACTGGTAGTATATTGTGCATTTAAATGTTTGTGACAAAATAATAAAACAAACCTAGATTTTCAAAATGGAAAAATGGCTAGGATTGACTGAGCGGAAAAGTGTTGATTCACAGGTAATGGATCGAAGACAATCTACTAGCATTAAGAATATTGAAAAGAAAAGAAAAACTGTTTATAGAAAATATAATTAAAGTTATTTATCATTTGGGTTTACTTGGAATGCAGATGAATGGATCATCAATCTGAATGCATCGTTTGCAGTGAACCAATCAGAGTACTAAACCATTGTTTCTTAAAACACATCTTTAATCTAAGCATGCCAATTTAAGGACAAAATCTAAAAAAAAAAAGAATATTTTAACAGGAAATTATCGGAGTTCAAAAGCAGTAAACAAGTTTTTGTTACTTCAAGGGAAAAAGCTTTGGAAGCTAATTACCTAGTAAACCTAAGAATTGCCAGATTGGGCAGGCTCACACTAATGGAGAAAACCTTGTACTATTAGCAGATAAAGATATTGTTTTAACATCAATTTACAAAAAAGCAGCTAGTGCACTCACAAATATTCTGTTATCAAATGATACAGTAAGTCGACGAATTCATGAAATGGCAAATTCCGTAAAAGAGACACTTGTTAAAAAAATAAAACACAATGAGTGTTTTGAAATTGGATGAAAGTACTGATATAATGAACTTTGTTCACTTATTAGTTTACACACATTTCGAAGAAGATAAATGAATTGCTGAATTTTATTTTGTGAATCTCTTCATGGCAGAGCAACTGCAAATGAAATTTTCAAAATAATTGACAATTTTATGTCTGAGACTGACATTCCTTGGAATGCATTGATGGAGGTCGGGCTTTAACAAGAGAACATTCCGGTGTTATTTCTCAAATAAAGAAAGTTGACCCTGAAACTAAATTTACTTACTGCTCCATTCATTGAAAAGCTTTAGTAGCCAAAACAATCCCTGCAAACCTGAAAATCGTTTTGAATCAATCTGGGAAAATTATTGATTTTATTAAAAGCCAAGCCGTAAACTCAAGAATATTTACGATTTTGTGCCGGGAGATGGGCAGTGAACATGAAACGCTTTTGTTACATTCCGAAGTAAGGTGGGTTATCCGGAAGCAGAATTTTAAATCCTCTTTTTGAAATTAAATCAAAAATTGAAATTTCCTGCATGATTCAAAATTTGAATTGCAAAAATGTTTATTTAGTGTATTATGGTTGGCATGTTTAGTATTTTAGCTCATATTTTTGTAAAGTTAAATGAATTAAATTTAGGATTACAAGGACAAAGGACATTTGTTTACCATTAGAGATAAAATAAATGCATTGATAAAAAAAAAAAAAAAAATCAATTAAAAAAAAAAAAAAAACTCAAGCTAATAATAAAAGAATTGGATAATAATATTAAGCTATTTATTAATAATACTTAGCACTTTTAGAAAGTTCTCTACCCGAAAATAAATTAAAAATAAAAAAAGAATTAGCATTTGAAATTAAAAATCGTTTTTGAGATAAATAATCCAACATTAAAAATCATTCTTTTTCAGTGATAAATAATTTCAACGTGTGTTTTCCTGATGATTGTGGAAAAGAAAACCCGATTAGAAGTCCATTTTGTTCAAATGTACCTGAAAAAAAGAAAAAAAGAAACTTGCCGAAAAAAAGAACACTTGATAAAAATTTCCTGTGATCAAACTCTAACTGAAGATTTCAAAAGTGACACACTTGTTAATATTTGGCTGCCCCACCCAAAAAAAAAAAATTTAAAGGCATTTCAAATAAAGCTATTAAACTTTTATTGCCTTTTTGCGTGAACAAGAATTTTCTTCCATACTATATTTGAAAAATAAATACAAAACAAAATTAAAAGTGGATCCTAATTTACGGTTAAAACTAAATGAAATAAGAACACACATAAAGAAATTGGATCTCTCTTAAACAGGCCCTAATTTTGCACTAAATTTTAGAATTAAAGTATTATAACTTAAATTATGATAATTAAAATGTTAATCAATTTTAATATTTTTATGTGTTCATATTTAATACAAATAATAATAGTGGTGGTACTGAGTTTTCCAGTTTTTGTTTAGATGGTACGCATTAGTCAAAAGATTGAGAACCGCTGAATGGAAGCCTAAAACTATTAAATTTTTAAAGAATAATAAAAACATATTATAAAAAGAAAAGGAATATAGAGAGAAAGCGTTAAAGCTTTTGAATAAACTAATTTTAATCAGTTATGTATTTGATCATTAGTTCTATAGGTTTCAGCAAAATGGTGATCAGATGCTACAGAGGCTGTTCGCACATTTTTTAGACGATGTATATTGTATTCATAAAACGAAATTACATAAAATTTTTGTGTTTTAAATGTTCTATTTGACATCCCTTATTCTGAACTATCTTTTGACATCGTAATTTCCAGGATAATAATGCCTTTTGAAGTGTCAGAAGAGGTATTCTATCCCATTCCTCCCGAACAGCTTTCCAGAGTCCTGTTAGGGTTTTGGGACAACGTTTGGATAATGCAGTTTTTAAAAGTCCGAAAGTACAAAAATCCATAGGTGACACATCGGGAGATTTAGTAGGGATATAAGTGAAGGGTATGGCCTCGATACCAGTTTTTTGTTCCATTTCTTTTAGGAAATTTACAGTGGATTTTGATGTGTGACTGCTAGCTTTGTCCTGATGGAGTCTCACAGATGGATGGCACTGTGGGTAAAGCAATGGTATTTCATTCAGAAAAATTGGCAATAAAATATGTTCCTGATAGTATTTGGAGTTAATCTTGACATTTTTTTGCACTCTCTTTATTTTTAACTTGCCATTATAAGAAAAACCAGCAACAATCATGAATCCCTTAGAAAAACTTTCTTCGATTCTTTGAACCATGTACTTAAATTTTTTTCTCCCCTTTTATGATAATAAATGGCTCTTTTTTTGTTACAATCATTTAAATACACCCATGCTTCAACAATTGTTTTCCATTTTTCTTTGGATAAGTGTTTCTCATATAGAATTCTGCAGTGTGTCCTGCGATATGCTTTGGAAGAAGACGATGCACATTGCGTTTTTTCACTTTCTTAAGCTTTAAATCAACGTTTATCATTTTGTTTACAGTGGACACCGAGCATTTTAATGATTTTGCAATTGTCCTTTGACTAAAGGGATTTTGCTTTAACATTAAACAATGTACCTTTGCAATAGTCGAAGACGTCCGTTTTTTCCTTGGATACTTGTTTGGAATTTTTTGTCAGACTTGAGGCTCCAATTTGACGTTTTTTTCCTTTCTTGTTGATGGTATTACCTATTGATGCTATAGATATCACAAAATCATGACTCTCACATCGTTTTTGGATAACGGAGTATGCATATTTCTCTTCGGAAAGAACGTAAATGTAGCCTTCGAACCACTGCTTTTAAATTCGCCATTTTGAATAAAAACAAAACTTTCAAGCCACAGACGATAATTTTGACTTTTAAAAACATAGTACAATTGCAATTACTTCTTTTGCAGCAAACGATTTTTTATTACCGCTTACCAAAATCATCTAAAAAATGTGCAAACAGCCTCTGCATACAGAATTTAGTACTGTATTTAACATTAAATTAAAAAGGTAATGATAGCTAAGCATCTGAAAATACATGCACTGAAGAAAAATAAAAACCAATACAAATGAGTTGTGCTAGATAACCGAAATCTGGGAGGCCTGTTTGGACATCCGAAAGATGACATCTATGCGAATTTCACATCGAATGAATAAGTATAGCACTAGTAGTGCCACTATGAATATGCAAATAGATGTTTGCTTTAAGTATGCAATGTAAACTTTGTACTCTTTATCTTCTGGCCTGGGCATTGTGAGCAAGATTTGAGTCAAGAATGCGTTTAAGGAAATGAAGAAGGCAGCACCTCACTGATTTTGAACAAGGCCGTGGATCTTCTTTTCGTGATACTGCACAAAAATTTGGCAGGGATGTATCAACTGTGCATGCATGTTGGGAGCAGTTTTGATCGGAAAATACTTTCTGAAGAAGGCCAGGGTCTGACTGCATGCATGCCACCGCTCACAAGGAAAGACTGCCATGTTCACCACATGTCTTTGTCATATTATGCTGTATCTGCAGCAACTATTCGAGCTTTTTTTAGCACCAGAGTGACATAGCAAACTGTAGAAAATCAAGTACTTCAAGAATAGTGCCTAGCCAGACCCTTTACCTATGGCCATACTGCTAACTCCAAATCACCACCATCTGCGACTTCAGTGGTGATGAAATAGAGTTCACTGGAGGTAAATTGAAGATTTGTTTTGTTTTCAGATGATAGCCATTTCTATCTTGGTGCCAGTGATAACTGTACGTTGATTCAAAGGAAGCTGAGTGAGTGCTTGAAACCAAATTTTTTACTATATAGATACATCGTACTTAAACTAGGAGTTATAGTTAGGGCAATAATTCCCTATGACAACAGGAAGAACACTCCTATGATTATTCCACACACCTTGATAGTAAATTTGTATTTTAGATCAGTGATTACACCAGTTGTGCTGCCATTCTTGAGCAGTATTCCAACAGAATAACACTCACCCACATACTGCTGCTGTCATGCAACAAACTCTACAGAGTGTCAACATCTGCCTTGGCTGCAAGATCACTTGATTTTTCTCGCATCGAGCACATGTAGGACATAATTGGATGATAAATCTAGCATCATCCACAAACAACACGGATTATTGTCAATTTCACTGACCAGGTGCAACCACAAAATGACATTCCACTCCATCCCACAAAATGACATTCAGCATCTGTACGACACAACACATGCATATTTGCATGCTCGCATTGCGGTGACTACAGCGGTTATTAATGCACCACTGTTTCATATTTGAAATGGCTCTTCTTGCATCTGTGACCCTGAAACATTAATCACATAAATATATTACCTCCACAAATGTTTTGGCTACATTTAAGTTCTCTAAGCTGATTTTTTTTTCCTTGGTGTTAGGATTTTATTTTCCATCAGTGTATACTTACGCATATTAGCTTATACTAAATTAATATAATTGCTGTAATTTGAAAAAAATATACATATTTAATTCTTCTTAGCAGAATTTTTTTAACAAAAGAAAATTTAAATATTTATTTATTAATATATTAAACCACTTTGGCACTATATTAAACGTATTCTAACATGATTATTCATGGAAGCAAGTTAATTTAAGTTTTTTATTATTGGTTATTTTCAGTTCTGTTGTGCTTTTCCCCCACATAACAATAACCATACATAGGTACTCTATTTTATTACATAGCAGAATGCTCATAAATCATTGCATGCATTCAAATACACTTTTGAAAGTTGAGCACAGTTATAGAGCATACGCCTTCATATTTCATTACTGCATAAAAATTAATTTTCATCTCTTTTCTATCATCTTGTATAAAGGAAGTATCCAAAGCCTGCTTAATAATTAATACATTCACTTCCAAAAGTTAAGCATGAAGAGGCAAATGCTAATTTCCGGAAGCCAATCAGAATTGAAGAAGATGCAATTCGCTGCAGAGGTAGATGGAAGTATGCAAATATGTTAGGTAACAGCCAATCGCGCTTTCATGTCAAGAAATATGCAAAAAAGGCAGTCTTATAAGAAGCCAACTTTATGAGAGGGTTATAGAAGTTGATTGTAAGCGCTGATAGAAGGTGTTTAAAACTTTCGTACAATTTGTTTTCAAGACACACGTGTTTCTATGACTTCCAGAAAACGAATGGAAGATTCTGAGCGCTGCCGTGCTGTGGGGTGCATTGAAGCAGGACAGTCGATCACACATGTTGCTCTTTTTTTCGCCGTTCATCATTCTGTAACTTCACATTTATGGAAACAATTCCAAATCACACAGACATTTGTATGAAGGTCCGTAGCCAGTTGTCCAAGGATTACAACCCCCACGGAAGATTGATATATTGCTATTGTAGCCAAGCGGAATCACAGAGCGACCTCCACACATGTGACATCAATGGTTACAGGGTCCATTGGTAAGGCGATAGCTCCAGCTACTGTACGCCGAAGATTACATACGAGTGGACTGTACGCCCAGGTACCTCGAGTTTGTGTTTCTCCATCCATCCAATCAAGAGGGACACGATTACAGTGGTGCCGGGAACATGTCAATTGGAATGTGTCTGAGGGGAACATGTCAATTGGGATGTGTCTGACTGGGGCAATGTCATGTTTACTGATGAGTCGATATTTGCTCTGGAGCCAGATGACAAGTGTATAAGGATATGGCGTGAACAACAAACATGCAATCAGTCCCAAAACATCACGCATTCCGAGGCAGAAGCATTATGGTGTGGGCAGGGATTTCATTAGGATACCGCAACGACCTGCACATCTTTAAATGGCGTTCTTTGACGGCTGTCTGGTATCGAGTTGAAGTCCTACAGCCCATTGTGAGATTGTATGCTGCAGCAGTTGGCCCATTTTTTGTTTTAATGGATGGTAACGCACGTCCCCATAGAGCTAACATCGTCGATGACTACCTTAATCCCATTGAAAATCTTTGGAATGCTCTCGGCCATGCTGTATCTTCACGTTTCCCACCTCCAGCCACTCTTATTGAGCTGGAAACTGCTCTACATGAAGAATGGCGATTGCTCAATTCTGCGGTGTTTGACCACCTAATTGAAAGCATGGTCACAAGGTGTAAACTTTGTAAACAGATGAGGGGGGGATCACATACCCTATTAATGTCCTTTTTTTTTCATTTTATGCTGTTTATTTTCACTTTATACATAATTCTGTTTAAGCCTCCAGTACGTCATTATCTGATAACTTACAAAAATTTAATATTGTTTTCATTTCTGTATATAATTATTGATTTTGTTTTATGCATAAATATATAAGCTACTTTCCTGCCAAAAACAAGATTTGTTGATTTTTTTGCATTTTACATCTTCGTGCTTAACTTTTGGAATTGAGTGTACATACTATGTTCCAGAAGCACATGCAATATTTTCCTTATTTTCTGCAAAAGAAAATTTCTCCATTTTAAGAATTTTAAGAACCTATTTTTTTCTTTGACCTTGCTCCATGAAAATCCTGTTTTCCCAGTATTTTATTGTTTGTTTAACTTTTTTATCCTATTACAATTTTAAAAGTCAAATATGCTTTGGAATCAAAATTTCAAGTTTTTTTTATTGCATAGCAAAATATCATTTATAATACAGAGTTCCACTTCTGATCAATTTACAATTAGTGCACACATTTTATTATTATTAAATTTATGTGCCTAAATTATTTGACAATAAACTAAATTTTACAGAATTTTTTTTGTAAAGTTTCCTGTTCTTTAAGACTGAAAAATAAAAGTAAAAAATAATTTAATTATCAGTTGTTCCATGGTTTTGCTACTTTCCAAATATTCCTGATAAACATATACAGAGTTTACATGAACACGGTCTCCCTATATATTAAAAAAAATATGTACATTTCCCTCTGCATAATCAATATGTTATCGGCAAAGTATGAAATCTGATATTCTACAGAATGCCGAAAACTGGCCAGCAATGTACAAAATGATTAAACATTTCACAAATTGCCTAAGCATTTTATTAGAATGCCAAATGAAAAACCGGGAAAGTATGAAATACATGTGCAGTTCTTTTCAAATAACTGAAACTACTTACAAGAAGTTAATACACGATGTAAGAAGGGACCCAGGGACTATTGGTTGCTGAATCGCTATGATGTGATGTTTGTGAAAAACAAATCCTGTTAAAGAAGGTGTTAGTTATTTCATGAGTTTCACTTGGCTGTTAGGCATGGAGGACATTACAGAATGTTGAAGGAATTTTAAACCAAATACCACAAAATGATATTGAACAGCACTTCTACCTCTGTGAGCATTGCCCAAAAAAAAATATATATACAGGGTGTTTATAAAGTCCCGGACCCATTTTGATGTTTAAAAACTCATAAAATAATAAAGATAGGTTAAAATTAATAATGTAAATGGTTAGATAGACTAAAAAAGTTTCATGACTCTCGTCAATGAACTTCCACGTGTGCCCCCTTCGTCGCACGGAGAATATTAAGTCGATATTCAATTTCATGGCAGGTACTGGCAAGCATGTCGGCATCCACAGAGGCCACTGCGGTTGTAATTCTGGCTTTTAGGTCATCAATGTTCGACACTCTCCTCCTGTAAACGTCCTTTACAAATCCCCAAAGGAGAAAGTCCAGCGACGTTATATGAGGTGATCTGGGTGGCCAAGGAATTGGACCTGCTCGCCCAATCATCTTCCTGTAAAATGGTCTTTCAAAGAACTACGAACGATGGTACCCCAATGAGGTGGTGCACCATCTTGTTGCAAAAAGACATGTGGCTGAAGCTCTTCTAGTTGTGGAAATACGAAGTTTTTCAACGTGTCTAAGTATACGACTGATGAGACCGTCTTTTCTGTAAAAAAGAAAGGCCCAATGACTCGGTCATGCATTAGTCCACACCACACATTAACCTTTGGGGAATCCCTTAGTGGCTCACGGTATTCATGGGGGTTTTCAGATCCCCATATGCATACATTATGGCGATTAACAATGTCAGAAAGATGAAAGGATGCTTCGTCGGAGAACCAAAAAAAAAAAGAGAGAAGAAAATGCAATTAATAAGCAGACGATATTTAGAAAAATACAGATATTTAGACTGGAAAATGAAATTATCTGAAATTAACTACACGCGCAGACGATATTTACAAAAGTAAAGATATTCAAACCTGAAAAGGAAAATATATAAGTTATTCCATCAATAAATGCCATAAGTTTGTTTATATCTTCATTATTTTATGAGTTATTAAACATCAAAATGGGTCTAGGACTTTATAAACACCCTATATATATTAAAAAGGGCATTATTGTGAATTTGTGGTTTTTTTTATCTATTTCCCGTTGTGAGGTAGATCTTTGATTTCCAGTCAGATAGAGAATACAAATTTATTATGGTGTACCATGATCATCTCACTACTTTTTTTTTTTTTTAAGTATTCAGAATAAAAGTTTTTTAATGGCAGTCTTTCATTTTTTAACATCATTATGAACACTGAAAACATTATTCATTAACAAGTAGTACAATTACTTCTAATACCTTTACAGAAAGAATTATATTTTAAATGCAGCAAATCACAAATTAGTTTTCATTTATTTTCAGAATATTTTGAGGTAATTTAGCCTACAGGAACTGTACCAAACAGGATCTAAAGATATGTTTGCCAGGCCACTGAATACTCTGAGGTTTTGATGAATTAATTTCATTTGTTTCAATAACTATACATTAATAATCCTAAGATTTGACAAATGCCAAATAGATAAAACAACTAAAAACAGTAGCATTGCTTATAATTATATTCATACAAAAAATGGTCAATTGAAATATGGATAGGCTAGCTCTATGGAAGTTACGGGATGTTCCTAAAATACAACAAAATATGAGAATACATTTCCCTTCACAATTTTTTCACTGACGGTATTAAAATATTTTCAAGTTATTTGTCCTCATGCAAACATATGTATGACAACATGATAAGAAAATCCATAAGCTGTAAAATACATGATACAATACTATCAAAATTTATTATATATATATATACATACAACAATTATTCTGTTGTTATTAAAAGTTGTGTATTTAGTTTTTTTCAGTCTTAATAAACAGAATATCATTGTTTTTGTTTTTCATTGTTAAGAAAAATATACCAATTTATTTTTGTTTTTCTTGTTAAGAAAAATATACCATTAAGTTGTACAACATAAAAACAGGCAAAATAAGAATAATAAAGACTGTACATCATATTTATCATCACCATGTAAGAAATTTTAAGCCTTGGAACAACAAGCTGTTTTCAGATATGGCTTATATAGACATACAATGAAAGTATATGGACAAAGCATTAAATTCTTTTAGAATGGAGCTATTGTTAATCACATATTTTCTACTTTAAACAAATTTTATATAAATGAAGATGAACAGACTTTTCCCTTATCTTAAAAAATATATTTATATTCAACTTGCAAAAATTTTATTTTAGGTAGATTTTTATTAAACAAGATATATGATATATGTGGATGGCAGCATTAAAGAATATTAAGAATAAAATGAGAAGCTGATTAAAAAAACTATATGCATTGCAACCATAGCAGAATTTCAAAACAAAAGTGAAACAATCAAAAGAGTATGTCTCAGAATAAAAAAAATATGTATAGTATTCAGTGACAGCACCTAGCCATTTTGTGACTTGGTGCAAACTCTGCTAGTCCTAAATTTTGTTGCTTAGTGCTTCCCTAAATTCTAAAAATTTTGATCCCCAGAGCGTCACACAGGTTGTACTGGTTCTAGTACTAGTCCATGTACACAAATGAAATGCTATATGCATAAAAAAAATAATTCTCTAATCAAAAATAAGTCACAAAACAGGATTCTTTTTTATCGAATTAGAAATAAGACTAATGATATAAACTCACAAGATATTAAGTTTCATTACTAAGAACTTTTTTTGTATCTTTAAATAATAACAGACCACACACACACACACAGAAAAAAAAAAAAAAAACTCAGTAAAACATTTAATATAGAGGATTATATCATAACTTTCTGATACATGAATTCAAAATGTTTTCAAATAAAATAGATTACAGAAAATATTTCAGCTGATATAACTTACAACATGAATGAGATTTTAACACAAATTTCTACCTAAATTTGCAGCAAAACATTATGAGAAGTAAATATATTTATCATAACACATACTTTAAACGGTGTAACAGCTGTAGCTTTTTCTATCTGACTTAAATTTCAGAGATCAGAAAGTATCATCCACTACTCCTATTCCTTTATTCAAATTTTACCTTCAATTCCAATAAATTAACCAGATCTTCAATGTTCAACCAATTGCAGTAATGATATAAAATCAATTCTGTTGTCTTTTATAGCATATATATATGTAAGACATAATAAAATATGATGGCTATGCCAAGAAATAATTGGAAACCTTAAAATTGACTATTCCAAATTTGGTGTTCTCCCAAATTTGATATATTTCCATGTTATGCAATGCTTAATGCAGATACCTCTTGTCCAATCAAAATAATGGTAAACCAAAACTTTTTTAACTCGAACTGAAACTTTTTGACTCTCTCCTTCTTCTGAATTGCGTGCCACATTTTGCTTACACTTTCCTCCTGGCAAGACGCATTGCTGCTATGCTTACTTATCTGAGATGACGTGGTACTTTAAAACCTATGTACATGGAAATTATTGTATTCAACTATGATTAAAAAATATCTAGTCTGCAAAAGGGTGATTTCATATGCACAAAAATAAAGACTGCGATACTTCCAAGCTCAGTTGTGTTAAATGTGTCACCATGCCTTTTCACTCAGCCCTGTCTACAGCCACTAGCTGATAAAAGTACCGGCTATGCATTAAAACATTACATATATATATATATATATAATATGTATAACTTTTCAAAAATTAATGATTATACAAAAAATAACTAGCAAATAAATAGAATTTAAAATTAAGCAAAATACAATGAATTTTTAAAAAAACTTTTTATTCAGAATTAAGAAACTATTAAAAAATCTTTCCATAATATTTTATGACAAACTGTGTTTTTATTATTCACTTCACAATTTAGTGTTTGACACAAACTTACCAGGAGAGTAATTAACTCAAAAATTAAACCTGAATAATTAAGGAGTTCTGAAAATGTTTCTTTCCTTCTGGATTATTTGAGAGAACTAAATAAACATCAGTAAAGAAATATTAATATAATTTTTTTTTTACATCCCATTCATTCTCAGAGTCAAGAATATACCTAAACATGAATTTACACCTCAAAAAATTAAACTGTAGAATTAAATAATTAAAAAAAAGAAAAGAAAAAGTATATTTGTTACATTAAAGTTAGACAAATTTTTAAAAAAAATCTAGATTAACAAATTAATCCTGTCAATTTTTACAAAGAAATGTACAAGAGGCCAAAAATATTTACTACAAGACTTATTTAAAATATCCTCATTTTCTAATAGTTACACTGATGGCCAAATTGACAAAAAAAAAGCATGTTTGTCACTCCTGTACATATTCTTTTTTAGTCTTTGTACAAGCATATTACACTTTCTTGGACAGTATAATCATTAATTAAAAAAATTAATTTGATCAATCTCAACAGCATTTCTGCCAGATTTTCACACTTAAAGTCCTAAATTTTACTCAGCTTGTTCATAGTAAAAAAGCATAAATGGATTTTAATGTTAAATCCAGCACTATTGCTTCTAAGATTATAAATTTAAGTTTAATTACTTATTTTGATTATTTCCTAGGAAATGAGTAAAAACTGTTGTAATATGAAACTTTTTAAGCTTTTAAAAAATTAATTTCTCAGAAAATTGAGATTAAACTATGGATAAAAACCTTAGTAGAAGTATTAAAGTGTATTTGAATCATAATAATAACACAAAGTACTAAAAATTACATATTAAAAGAAGATAAGTTATAGTTGATTCCATGGAAGAAGGCCAATTATTCAACAAAATCATCAATAATTAGGGAATGATTGTGTTTCACCTTCTTGATATATTTGAATGAAATTCCTTCCAAAATTAAAAAAAAAAAAAAAAAAAAAAAAAAAAAAAAAAAAAAAAAAAAAAAAAAAGAGGGGGCAAAGAAATAAAATTTTAAATTTAAATCAGAAACTTTTTTCAAATATTTAAAGGAAATTCTCTGATGCAACTTTAGAATAGTTTTACTCTTCATTTCCTAAGGAATAATTCAATTATCAACAGAATCAATTAGTTTTTTCCTATCTTTAAATACATTCAGCTAATTCATCAAAACCATGCCCAAAATTCTCCCCCCCCCAACCATGCCCAAAAATGAGAACAAATAAAATTTTCCATTAGCAAACAAGTTAAACAGAATTTTTATTTATAAAACTTTTTAACATAGTGTTACTGTAATAAAGGATGAAAGGTACACTGTTTATTACCAAAAGAAGCAAAATGAAGTTTCAGAGGCGACCAATAACTTTTATGCTACAGATAATTTCTTCTCAAAGGGACTACAAAGGGTTATAGTTGTTATAAAAAAATTAGCTATAATGTAAAAATACTGAATGAATATTAAAAAAATGAGTATGTACAGTGTAATATATTCCATTTCTACATTTTTCAAAATAAAGCACAACTATACATTAAAGTTTATAAGATGATTATAAGCATTTACAAAGGATAAGTATGAAAATATTTTTATTGAAATATTGAACTTAATGAAGCAGTGTAAAAATAATTATGGCTTAGAGAAAATAAAATGTATTACAGATTATTATCAAAATAAAATGAATGAGTTATTAAATATTTAATTGGATGTAGTATAGAAAAATTAGAACTAACAATTAAATTTGCTTAAATATTTATGGAATTAATTGTGATAACTAATAATGGATAGGAAGCATTTTCAGTAAAAAGGATGTTTTTATCAACAGTGAAACATTCATTCATATGTGTGACTTTTGGACAGAATGCTACTATAACAAACACAAATAAATTTAAATAGACAATTATTTGAATAGGTTTTATGTAATTATATCTGGAAGCTGCAGTGTCTAAAAAAGTGACAAGTCAATTTTAAGGGTCTGAAAGTGAAAAAAAATTTCGAATACACTATACTGAAACTACCAAACAGAATTTTTTTTAACCACACCTTGTTTTCTTTTTATATTTATTTTATTTATTTATTTTTTGCGAGGACTAAAATACTGAGTTTTAAATGAATATCTTATTTTCTCCCAAAGGAAAAATAATAATGTAATATTACCCTAATTTGAGCCTAAGAAAATTGGTTACTTTGTGATTATCTACATCTCTGATCTCAACATTCAGCAGAACTTGTGTTTTTTGACACATTTTTCACATTTTTTGAGTACATGTGGTTTCACACATTTTGTATTTAAGTGTCATTTCACTGAACAGCAGACAACAGCTGTATAAATTTAAATATCAACCTTATAAACTTTCAGAAAAATTACTGGCTACTAGTGAGACTGAAAAATAATTTGACCTAAATATAATATGTAAGTTTACAATATCATTTGGAATCCTAATATGTTAACATGCACAAATAGGGCAGAAAAATGAGTATCTGTTGCCTTTAGCCATTGAAAAAAAAAAAAAAAAAGAAAGCCTTTCTATCCATTAGTTTTTTTTCCTCCCTTTATATATATATGCACACATCATTCATATTGGAGAATACAGACACCAATGCTATAAATCCATTCTATAGCTGAAGTGAGAAACATATGAACATGCTGCATGAAAACATACAATTTATGAGTTACAAGATATTTAAGATGAAAGCAAGAGGCTGCACAGACTAGTTCCTTTCATTCTCTTCTGCCCTACTCCATCAGCATATCGAGAAACCTGTTCAGTTGATTTACAATGCTCCAAAAACTCAGGCTCCAAAAGTCCCTATAACACCCACCTTAAAAGATTAAAATTCCCAACAGCATAAATAAACATTTATATGGAACATGACATCTCTAAGAGCAATCACTTTCACAGAAGACCCAAGCTATATGAAATCTTGGATGGTTGTCCCAGAGAGAGTTCATTTTATATTCATATCACTTTATAATCTCATATTCATATAAGGACAGTAGTACAAAGTTTGAAATCTTGATGTCCAGTACCAGAATCACTAGGGTAAAAACACTTTTTTTTTCCCTTACAAAGTCTAAGAATGGACAGTATAAATACGTGAAAAAAAGCTGTTATACTATAAAAGTGATTTACTTCTTGACTAACTGAGATTCCTGCATGTCACTCTCAAACACCTGCTGTCTGTAAATCACAGTGCTGGCTATAATCATCACAGTAAAAATATATTTGTCACTTAACAGCTATGTATAGATTGAAGATGGCCAAAATCAAACTTTTGGACCTTTGAGTGGTTGTGGAAGGATTAGCATCTTTTTGCCTAAACAATAAATGAAGCCTTGAGATATATTTGTTTGTAGTGGGATGTCTGGATGTTCAATACCAATACTGGTTTTTCTTTTGTTGACATAGCAGCAAGGAAGGGAGAAAGAATCAGATTTTGAGGAATTTAAAAGTTCAGTTAGTATAGAAAATTGCACTCTTCCTTAAATTTCTCTTTAATTCAATTTAATATTTTTTTCAGATATTATTATTATTATTGTTTTCTTATCAAAATTCAAACTTAATTTTTCAATGATGACAAAAAGAATTTCTGATTCTGGTGCAATTTCAAGGGAGAACATCTCGAGGGGGGCAGACCAAACATTTCCTAGGAGGATCTGCAAAGTAAAAGCATGTTTTGATATAAGAAAAAAAAAAAAAAAACTGGAACTGCTGCACAAAATGCATAATGGTACACGTCTTAAAATTATGTTAGAATTTGAAAGTCAACAGAATATGACATAAAAGACAGAACAAGGAACTTTTTAATTTTTTAATGGAATCTGACCCCCCTCTCACAATAACAAAATATTTGTTATGCTAAAAATAAGGATTATGACAAAATGAAGGTTGAATGAATGAGACAGCGCTATAGCAAGGGCCTAGCACTGATGAATCCAATGCCAATTTGTCAAGAGAAGATATAACTGCAGATATTTTTAAAAATGCTTGGCATCATTTATGGCCAGCTATCACATTTCATGGTAATGATGAAAATGATGATGGCTGCAAATTTGAAAGCTTTCAGATATCAAAAGGCAAAATTTATGAATTAATGGAATTTGTGAAGAGATTTGGAAAATTAACACTAAATGAAGATGATATGGTAGAAGTTTTTCATTATGATGACAATACCCTAATAATCAATTAACTAACAAACAGCAAAATCTGTAGTATAATTTTTAAATCCAGAAAATACTAGAAGCAATGTTGACAACAAAAAGATTTGATCTGACATTTTAGTTGAAAGATTTTACATTGTAATTATAGGTATACAAAAAATTGAATTTTGTAACTGAACAAGAAATTATGCCTATCTATAAAATTAAAGGAAAAGTATTAGGGGAAAAAAAAAGCCTATGCAAATTACACTGAAAGACATGTTTAGCAAAACACACGAATGAATATTCAGTTCTTTTCATATAAGGTCTTAAATGCTTCATTATTTCATAAATAATTATTTCACATTCTTAATTTTATGACTTTTACATGTCATCTTACTAGATTTAAACTCATGATCTATAAGTTGAAAACTTCCAAAATCCAGAACTGCCGAAGTCCTGATGGTTCTAGATTTCAGATTTCGAAGTGTATGTCTACACAGATAGTTATATATAACTTTATCATTTAAAAAAGATGAATGCAAAAAATTGATTCTACAGCTACTTGTTCCATTTATACATTTAAAATGAAGTGAGGTAAAAGTTTACAATTGGGTGCCCCCTGCTGTTTTGGCAATTCTTTTTTTATGCCAAGATCGGCACCAGGAAGGCACAATTTCAAGATGGCCACTACACAAAACCAAATTAAGAAGTCAAAGAATTGCATAAACTCTGTATCCATGTACACATCGATATAGTTTCACTAAAAAAAAAAAAAAACAGGAAGTTAAAACCGAGTTATAATCAAAGAGGTTAGAATATTCTAACCTGTTTGGTTAAAATTATCATTGGTGACCAGATATGGGGTTTCATCGCCAAAATTGAACAAAATTTGTTGCCAATCGAAAGGGCACCCAATTCTACACTAAAGCCGAATTTTTTAATAATATTCAAGTAACGTTTAATATTAAACAATATTTTGCTAGAAAATTTTTAAAAAATTAGTGATTTAATAGCCTATCTTTTTCTTTTCCTAAAGACAGGCACCTCTATGTCTAGATTACTTTCAGCAATTTCCTAATAGTAAAACAAGCCATATCTTGAAAAAATAATAATAAATTAATTAACTACAATCATTTTCTTGAATACCATTATAAAATTTTCTCAAAAACTGTGCCAGTTTGATGTTCCTTTTTTAATATGACAAATTCAAGAAAACATACATGATTAAAAATTTGTAAATTAATTCTTAATTTGTTACTAGAAAAAGAAAAAATCCATTTTCTATCACAGCTTTCTCTGAAATACAGTTAACTGTCATAAACATGAAAATAACATTAAACATTTCTAAACAAGTAGCACAACATTTCTAATCATATGAAATATCAATTAATTCACAAGTTATTTAACCCATGAGCGCACACACTGGGTCCAAAAGACCCAGTAAATCTGCTGGAAAAGCGTTACATCTATGCCAATAATAAATTTTATGATCAAACTTAAAAAAAATATGCACATTAAAATTTTTAATTCTCCAAATTCTTTTATGAAATAAAATTTCTTGAAGGAATAGAAAACTGTATTATATATTTTTAGTAAATTAAAAAAAAACCATATCTCTGTGTCGATTCTTTGTTTTCTTTATTAGCTATGTTGTTTACCCTGAATCGATTCTTTCTTAGCACAACACACACCGAGCCAAAAATGCAACAACAAATATTAAGGACTTTGAACAAAGTGTTGCGTGTTCTAAATACAAATATTTTTCACATTTGGAGCAGCACGTTTTCATTTTTTTTTGTGCTTCTTCACTGAACAAACTCTGCATTTTTTACAAATCATTTCCGATATTTTTTTTCTCAGTAAAGCAATTTGTCATTCTCACTCTCGTTTTCAAAATCTATATCAGTTTCTGAGAATCAGTGCCATATGAAATAAAAATTCATGATCACTTCTATCTTCATTTTCTTCAATACATTCTTCACCAGTTGATGCACTTAATAACTTTTTCAACATTTCTTCCTTATAAGATAAATTATGCAACATGTTTGCCACTTTCTATTCGATCACAAATCAACTATGTAATAGTAATATGGATAAGAGTGCTGGGCCTAAAAGGGCCGATATGATCAAAATCAAGACTCTGAATCAAAGCCCTATCAAAAAAACTTCAGAAGCATAAAAAGGTCGATTTCAGACAGGACTACATACGACCTCAACAATTTGCATGAAATAGGAGTGCTTTGAGAAAGGTTTGTTTAATCACACGGGTCCATTGGACCCAATGCACGTGCTCGCAGGTTAAAATAATAATTTCCAAAGAATATAATAGGCAAGTAACAAAGAAAAAATGATAAGCTAGATGAAAGAACAGAAATCTTTAGCTTTCTTTCTAAAAAAAATTGTGAGAAATAAAAATTTTTTATTATTGTAATATTTCTTGATAAAAACTAATTTAACATCATTCATGAGCATGACTAATTATTTAATTAAAATGTGAAGAAGAATCTAAGAATTTCAAAAATTGAATTTACTTTTAATAATTGAATATCAAGAAGGATTATGATACAGTGGGTATACATCACCCAATAAAACAACAATTCTATATTTGTTGGTGATGCAAAAGACAAACACAAACGTTAAAATACTTTGGAATAAATTTTGAAATCATCAGTATAAAACTTTAACAAGAAAAATAATCTGAATACTCTGAATGTGCAGTTTAAGTCTTTTGAAACAATAAGAACATTTTGAAATAATTAAAACATAAGAATTTTTAAATTAGACTTAACATCCCATGAAACATATTGAGAAATAAAACATAAAATAAAAAATTTCTTAGAAACAACTCAAATTAACGATACAAAATAAATCAGGAAAAAAATTCTATTTGAATTTACACCAAAAAGATTCAGCTGTATTTTAAAAGATTACAGAAAGGAAAAAGCTGCCCAGGGGGTATAGTGGTTAGGGGAGCCTACTGCAGTACTGAAGGGCCCAAGTTCGAATTCCAGAGAAGGCATGGTTGTAACTGTCGAGGCAACGGTGGCCACCTAGTAGGTGCTCCACAATTAAATGGCCACCACTTCTGGCCTTAAGAGTGCCCAATGTTGAATACACAAGTAACCACAATTGGATTATTTTTCTTTAAATGGGAAAAAATATTAGAAAATGTTTTAAAAACTCATCCTCTTACTTCTATCTGATAGAATAAATGTCAAATAACTTTCAAGTCCATTATTTTGTATTTCGATGTGCACTGTAATACTTATAGTTAATTTATTTTCTATTATTTTTATAAAATGTATACAAAAGTCTAATGAAAAAATTAAGAAGTTACTTATTATCCCGGCAACTGACCAAATAACATGATTTAGTGCTAATTGTGGAAAACCATAAATCAAATTTAAGATGACACAAGATTCATTTTAGAGTTGATTTAATTTACAGCTGTTTCTACCACAGAAAGAATTCATCATTTTTATATTTGGCAATTTTAAACTGCTTTGTGTTGCAATAATTTAATTTGGTTATTCTTATGAAACACATTATCATATAATTACTTTCATTAAACATTACATATTTCATTCTTTTCTTTGATGTTACCTTGTACATAAAGTAAAACAAAAATAGATTTAAAAAAAAATCTGTTGATTTTAGATTAAGAAGTATTTAATATGGAAATTTTAAAAATATCATCAGAAACAAATAAATAATAATTATAAAGAAAAAATACTTTGGCTTACTGAAATATACAAAGTAAACCAGCTCTGTGAAAATATAAAATGTTTCAACAAAGAATAATGGATGAAAATATTTAAAATATAATGCTTTTTTAAATATATCTTTAAAAGTTTTTAAGTTTACTTGCTTCACTTTCATATCTATTCAGGCAAAATGTTTCCATTTTTTTTCTTTATCACAATTTACGATAAACATTCAAGCTTATAAAGAATATGGTTTAGCATAGTTTAGAGCAAAAAAGATGAGAAATGTTAAAAACAGTGGAATAAAACAGAAAACTTAATTTGAAGCATTCACAACAGGTGCAGATGGAATCATATAAAATTTAATAAATGTATTATAAAGTTCACTAGCTCGCTGTCGTATAATCTCACTTTTAGTAAATTTTCTGCATTTTTTAAGAGTCTGTAATATTTTCAAACTCTCTTTCCATATTCCACGACTTATAGATAGGTTATCTAGTTCATTCATGGCATCCAAGCATTCATTTACATTTATGTTAGATACACTGAGGCATACTTTTATTCTATGATCAATTTCCGCAAACTTTTTTAAAACTTTTCTCTCAGCTTCTGTTTTAATTCCACTTCCTTTCTGTGCAACTTTAGAAAGTTTCTGCACATTCTTAGACTTTTTTAAGTATAACCTATCACCCCCTGATTTCTGCCTAGATACCACACTTTTTTCTAATTTGGCATCTTTTTGTAATTTATCTACAGTGTCTTGACAAAATGTAGTATATTCACTCTTTTGAGCATTCTCATTCTGCTCTTTTTTATTTGAACAAGTTTTAGCTCCTGTCTCAAGATCATCAAACATGATCTTCGGTGAAATTTCGCTAGAGCCGAGTATTTTGTTTGAAGACTCATTAAGCATACCATATGCTTCAATGGCTGTATGTGACTTACCTGAAAATGAATCTTTCAAACATTCCTCTGCTTTTCTTGAACTAGGTAATCTTTCAGCAACAGAATTAATTTCCAAATCACTTCTAGAAACTTTATACCCAGATTCTTCTGATGTGGTTTTATTTTGGATCAGCTTTGAAGACTCAGATAATGATACCTTTAAAAATTTTTTGTTTACATTCTTTTCACTCACAATCCCACTCTGCATTCGTTCAATGTCTTTAACAGATTCATAGAAATCTTTTCTTTTCTCTTTTTCACCTCCTGAGTATATTATTGTTTTCATTTTATTGAATTTCACTTTATTCTGTTTGCAAAGATTTCTTTCATTAGCATGGCTGATATAACCTACCTGATTTGAATCACTATAAGATGGTTTTTGCAAAATTTGTTTCTTAAATCCATTTGAACAATCTTCCTCCACTTCTAATGAATGTTGTTTTTCTTCTACATACGTTATCTGTTTTACACTGCAGATGCTTTCCTTAGAAGAATTCTGTACTTTCTGCATATCTTTCTCAACATGCTTTTCAAAATATTTTTTATTTTTTATTTCATTTGAATTCTCAAACTGCATTTCAAGAGAACACTGTACTCCTTCAATATTTGCTTCTTTTTCCATTCTACAGACTCCTGTATCAGAACATGACAATCTACTTAAATTTTCTTTTCCTGCTAATCGTCTTCTTTTCTTTTCCTTATATTTCTTATTCTTTCTTCTCATTTTTTCAGCTAATTTGTTCAATAATTTTTGCAACATCTTTTCCTTCTCCAACTTCTTTGTCCTTTCATATTTCTTTTTAGCTTCATGTGTTTTTAATTCATCTAATGAATTCACTTTTGTGGTGAGAGAGTTTGTATCAGAAATATCCTTTATTTCAGCTATAAAACCTACATCTTTTAGCATTTTGGGAATATCTTGACAAGTCTTTCCTTGAACTTTACTTAATAATTCGGGAGTTACAGGTACAGTGCTTATATTTGTAACTTTTTTTATCGTAGGTACATATCCCATTTCTTTCAATATTTTTGGAATATCGCTATTGTTTTGCCCATGAATCCTATTCAGAATTTCTGGTGTCAGAGGAACAAATATAATATCATCCAAAGAGGCAGCAGAATTATTTACATCTGCAACACTTTGATCTGAGCTATTAAGTTTATCAGCTTCTCCAGAATTTTTGTCTTTATTAGGGTTCAAAATACTTACTGTCTTCATTGAGTTAACGATAATATTAGAAGTTTCATTTACATTATCATTGCCAGGAAAAAACATATCATGGGACTTATTTTTTTCTTCATTCTGAGGAAAAGTAATAATTCCTGGTGCATAATTTTTATCAAACATCAAATACTGTCTACATTTTTTTTCGGGTTTACTAATTACTTTTGCTGATAGAGACATTTCTAAAGAAGTTGACATTGAGTTATTATTTTCTACATTCCGACTTGAATTTTCACTTTCTCCATTCTCCTTTCTAGTTGCAACTGGAAACTGAATGTTCTTTTCACTAACTTGAGGTACAGATGATAATACATTTGTTCTTATCGAACTAACAGATGATCGTGCTGATGTATTGACAAATCCATACAATATTTTACGTTTTAAAATTTTTTCTAAATTTCCTATATGATCTACCAGATGCATACTTTGTTTCGGGCCAACATACTTAATTTTGTTAGGGCATCCTGGAACAACTGTATAGCATGGATTTACAGCAGTACTTACTTTAAGCTCACTTTGTATGGAGTTACAAGCATGTGGATTCTGGTTGGTATTCATTTCCACTGCATTTTGCTTCAAATTACTAATAGCCTGACTAGATTTCACTATATTTACCTTTTTTGGTATAGAATTAGTTTTGAAATCTGACTTAGATATTACAATAGATGAAGATTTAATTGATGGTAACACACTGTTCAATGTTTTGTGTTCAGTATTACCTGATGATTCAGAATTGCTAATACTATTACATTTTAACACAGTACTTACTTCTGAATTTGAATCAGATGGAAGACCATACACTAGATAATTTTTCAAAGAAATAAATCCTCTTTCAGTACACTCTTTATATATGGAATGAGGAAGTTTATTTATCAAGACTGCGCATGATTTATAAGTAAGTGCACTGTCATTTTCAATGAAAATATTTTCAGATGATTTTGAAATACCACTGCTAGATTTACCAGATAGTCTGCTTTCAGATTCCAACTTGGTATTTTCATTTATTTCATTTTGATGAATAGCAGCCGATTCACTATAATTTTTAGCTTTGTAAACAGAACAATAAGGTTTACTTGTACATAATTTCTCATAACATTTACGTTTCACATCACCGATTTTGTTTTTAACATCAGAAGACTTCCTTTTATTATTTTGCTCACAATTAGGAATCGCCACTTTAGACTGGATATCACATTTCTTTAATGATGCATTATTACGTTCATTATACATTATAGAATATTTATCGTGAACACGTAATATATGTTCATCAAGTTGGCATTTTTCTAGAAATTTTTTCTCACATTTTTCACAGTTATACGTATTTATTACTTCTTGATGCAGTAGATAATGCTTATCTAAACGGCTTTTTTCATAAAATATAAGGCTGCAAATATTGCAAGAGAACAGCTCTGTTAGCCCATGTTGCACATAATGTTTTAATAATTTTGATTTGATCCCAAATTTCTCGTGGCATATATCACACTTCAAGTAATTCTGACCAATATCGGCGGAAACACAAGATTCAATTCTTGACCTCACTGCTTTATTTGTTGAATTCATTGTAATCACAGAATGTTTACTTAATAGCACAACATGAATTTTTTTCCTGGAAGTTATTAGTTAACAATTACAATAAAGGAAAATAAATCCATCTTATAGAGAGCAACATAATAAACAATCAAAACCCTAACTTCTTTTCACACACCATATATTCTTTTCAGTGCAAGATACATTGTAAGCGTTCATTTCATGATGGAAATGCAGTAATATTTGCATACTATGTCGATAATAAAGAGAAAATATCAATTAACGTACGCATCATACTTGCATTTTTTACGCACTCCTCAAAATAAACAAAACGACTGCGTCGCCAAATTCTTGGCGAAAAAATAGAGTGATAGTTTCATCAGCGTATGAGATTGCAATTTGTTCTCTCCTGAAGTATTACATCAGGAAGACATTTTCATGCATCTAGAAGAAAGGGTTTTAAGCGGCATTTGATATGATAATATAATAACACTAGGTAAACAGCTATTATATGAATTTTTTGTATATCTGACGCAGACCACCTGTGTGACCACCTAAAATTGTGTTATAAGGCACTTATAAATTATTTTAGAAAACAAAATTCCATTAGTCGATCTTTGATTATGTATCCCGTAGTAAACATCAAAACTAAATATAACTATTTATATACAATATATAAATATGACATAATTTCTGCCGCTGGAAAATAAGCCAAGTATTTCATTTACATGATGATAGGAACCTGTTAATTCGTATGAAACATGCGCCTACAAAAATCAAACTCCTAATGAAATTATCACGACCGGTCATGCGAAATCAAACAATAGTAGTTTATAAAAACTAAATGAATAAAAATATGTAATATATTGGCCTAAATATAAAAATACAAAGACTAGATGTATTAAAATACATCAGGCTTATACATGGAAATTGTCGCCAAATATGATTTAAATATTTACATTCCTTTAATTGATTGTTGTAATGTTTTTATGGATTGTTGTACTGTTGTGTATTGTTTTATTCGTTATTACTTGTTATATCGACATAGTTTTATTCGTTATTACTTTTAGGGTGATAATTTTATGTTTTATTTTGTGTGTAATTAAATTTATGATCATATCTTCTGTATATATGTGTTATTTCTTATAAATAAAACAGAAAAGCTATTAAATTTTAGCTCAGCAACGTTTAAATTGTAAAAATAAAAATAAAATGCAAGAAAAGGTAAAAAGTTCTTCTCGCGCGTCTTGGCGATAATTTTTGTTGCCAAATTGACAACATTTGATTGTTGTTTGCCAACTTATTGATATTCTAGTCAATTTTTAGAAGCCGTACGACATATTTTTGGAAAATCGAGTAACGCTATAAAAATACAGTTTCGTATTTTCTTTAGAGCTCACAGCACTCACTGCAGAAGTTTTTCCATATCAAATGGATTCTTAACAATTACAACTATTATTGCCATACGGACTTACGTGAGATATGGAAAAATACCTTATTTGGTCGAAGACTACACGATTAATGACGATGCATGATGCACAATAGACTTCACGAACATGGCTTCTTGGTAATTTATATGCGCCTTGCTCATCATGAATGATTGAGGCAAATCAAAAAAATGAACTGTTAGGAATAATGGAACGTTCGGCGGCTGAAGACTTTAAGCAACAGAACTCTGAATAACGTTACGAACAGCCGTAAATTTTGGACCAAGCAAGATGAAATCACCAAAGCCCGCACACCTAAAAACACGGGAAGTGAAAAGTAAGCCATTTCAGACACTGGAATTAAAAAAAGCCTGAAAAGAAAAAAACGGGACGACAGCAAAACAGCTGTTAAGAAGCTTGCGTTGAACAATAAAGCAGGAAAAATGACAGAAGCAATCATAAAAGAAAAGGAATACATTCGTTCGCCAACCATGCTGAGTACCAGTAAAACTGGGAAACAACAGTTATTTCCCAAAATAATTTAGTGACTGAAATACCAAAGAAATTTCAACAATTCATTAATGTTTAGTTTGTCAATAAAGTTAATTTTTTCAAAATTTTAAGTAAAATGTTTCGATGATTCCTTATTTTACGATATGGAAGATTGGAATAATAATGCCGCGAATCATCCAGCTGCAGTAGAATAGCTTCCCCCCCCCCGGCAAAGCGGTGTTAGGGTTGTCAGAAAGTGACAGGGAAACGTAGGTTGCATATTTGGCACAAAATCGGCCACTTGGTGACAAAATTGGCGATATACCATAGACAAAGCGAGAACATTCTAGAACGCCTTCTTAGCGGTTTTCTTGGGAATATCCTCGAAGTTGGTTAAAGCTGTATATACTCTGCCTGTACGCCGAGAAAGTAGTTTAGTAGAGTGGTAGTATTTTGACATCAGTGTAGAGGGTCTTGTGTTCAGAGATTAGCTTGAGAGCGATCGATCGAGTCGGAGTACTTTAGTGCCTTGCTATGAAGCTGTCTTCACCGTTGTAGTCTAAACGCCGTGCTGTTAATTGTTTCAGCGTGTTTGTCGTAGTTTTTCGACGACTGTAAACGTGTCTTTGGAACTGGCCTGTGTAATAATGGCAAATAAATTGAGTTGTGATTCTTTATGAAGTATTTTCTCTATTACTCCAATTTCAGAACCTGTAGAATGCAACAATAATAATAAAAGACCCCAAGTTCTCGAGTTGTGTAAGTTAGAATCTTTTTCGAAGATTTTGAAGTTTTAAACGCCACTCTTAGAAAGAGTGGAATGTAATTGTTTATTCACTTCACATATAAAAAATGAAATCAATTATTAGGGGCTGTAGGTTTTGACCTTGGTATGTTGGTTCTCATGTTAATTTGATGGGAAAACTAAATTATTATTTGTATGTAGAATCCTGAAATAGTTTAAAGCTTACTTAAAAACCATGTTCCTTTCTTGAAAAGTGTAAGTCAGTTTCCTTTAAGAAAGTCTTTCAAGAAACGTTTCCCTCCTTCGGCAAGTAGTGCACGTGGCCTTTGTCAAATCCAGGTAAATGTTTTTAGAGCCGTCCACATAGTATAGGGGTTAGGAGAGTTTACTGCGATACCGAATTGCCTGCGATCGAATTCCGGAGGCATACAAGCAAAATGTACACTGCTAGGGCAATACCGTCTCGAAAGACACAGGCCTTATCTTTACAAGCGTCTCAAGACCAGAAGAGGAAAATGCGTAACCTAATGCTGATTGGTTATTACATGTCACGTGGTTTTCTTTCCTTTGGACGTCAGCATTAACACTAGAACTTAGCTGTGTAAGTTTACCACTTTTGGCGAAAATTTAATATTTAGAATCGCCAAAATAAAAACGCCATATCATAATTGCTAGTTGCATCGTTTGTGATGAATTACCAAAATAATTCATTAGTAAGATGGGGAATATTAAAAGGAGCAACAGTTTGCTTAAAAATTTACATTAAGGTTCAGAAGTGGTGTCAGTTTTTTCAAAGTGAGCCAGAGTCAGGCCCAAATGTTAATACAACATTTTGTTTATTTAACACTGTTTATATTATATTGTAGTTCATTAGTTTGCGATGTGCTGTTTACCACTTTATGAGATGAATATATTTCAAAGACTAAAATCATATTTTGATGTTCAAAGTAAAGATATGATCACATTAAAATGGAATATATGACGCATTTTATAACATATGGAATTATTTGCATGCATTTCTCCGGTCATAACTAAAGAATTGTAAAACAAAATTAAGAATTCAAGTGTGAACAGGCATACCAAACAGTATATTTGAAGTACTATATTACACAGGAATTATATAGAAATTGATTTGAAATAACTGGGTTTGTATTATAATAAGTAAGTTGCAATGACAGGAATATTATGGTAATGCCATTGTGAATTAAAGTATATTTCTGCTATGCAATACTTTTGCAACTGATGTCAAAATTAAAATTGCTATATTTTATAACTGCAGACTGGTTTAATAGTTATAAGTGTATCTACTTATAATTTCCATTAGAATATCATTTATGTTATTGATAATTTGTCAGTATGTTTTCTGATGTTAAGGAATTACATATTAACATATTGTTTATTTTGAAGATACAACTTTTGTACCTTTTTTTTTTTTTCAAATCCATTTCACTTAATAAATAATGTGAGGCATTTCAATATATATTCTTTCACAAGATATTTTGGCCCTGTTCTGTTATCGGAACCAGATTCAGAAATGTATATATCAGAGTTGGCCAAACTTCATTTCAGTAAGCACGTTTGAATTCAGGAATGTTCGAGAGCTGCATCTAAATTTTCTAAAAGCCACAAGTTCATATTTACATCATTATAGAAGTAGTGGAGGAGGTTTTAAATAGAAAGAAATCCCTGATAACTTTGTAAAAAGAGTCTAAACTAATTAATTACTTCCTTTTGGACACTGAATAGTTTTAGTTTACCATATTTCATACATATATTTTATATGCATGAGCCGCACAAATTGCCTGCAAGAGCCGTATAAGGCTTGCGAGCCACACATTGGCCACAATTGGTATATATATTTTGCATGTGCATATATATATGTATGCATACACACACAAATAGACATGCACATGTATATACATACATACAATCAATCCTCATAACAGAAGAGTATCAATATTTCCAGCAGCTGCTTTCTTAATTTTGCATGAATATATGTTATTCATGCAAAATTAATGAAATTAATTTTATGAATGAATCGTTATGAAATCTCATTTTCATATTTGTTCAACTACCTTTCTTCTATAATTCAAGGTAATTTCATATGTTGTATAAAAATTAAAAGCAGTTTTATAGAGTGTCCGTAAGATTATTCTTCATGTCCACCTGTGATTTTTTAATATTGCTTCTTTTTAATATTGTGAATTCATTGTATTCCTGATTACTTGTATTTACATTCCACAATAAAATATGAGCATATAAAAAGTGTGGTTTCATTTTGGCATGAATGCAACTTCAGTACTTGGTTTAAATTTCACGAAACTTTCCTGAGTCAATAGGTGTTTTTCTAAAATTAATACCATAAATACTTAAATATACACTTATGCATTATTTCATTTAGCCTGTTTATATTATAGACTTTTAAAAATTTAGTACCTTATTCATATTCAGTTCTTGTTCTTCATTTTTAATCTAACTGATATGCAGTTTGAAGTTTGCTCACATGGTATCAAGCTTGTAACAAATTGGTTAAATGTGGTACTTTATGGTGTATTTTCAGGAAAAGCTATATCTTTAAATTATAATGTTTTTTAAATGTAGGGTTATGAAAACTATGTCAGTGCTTGCATTGTTATAGTATTCTGTATTAAGAATTAGTCAACTTTTTATATAAACCAACAGATTTTTAACATCTGAGATAAGTATGAGTAGTGTGCTCTCTAAATTTTTTATCGCTTAATATTCAAATTTGGCATCTTCGCTTATTTGTTATCTGATGAAAGGTTTTTACTTGTTTCATTCTTGTTATTCTCCATAATACAAATGAAATAGTTAAAATTATCTTTCAAAAAATTAGCAAAAATATACAAATTTTATTCAGCTTTATTTTCCTAAAATAAACACTTGCATTTATGCTGGAAATAAAGCAAAGATAGCAAATTTTCGTTATTTCATATAGCCCACCAGAGGCCGAGCCGTTAAGACACTGAACACTGGTAGTTCGGTCCGAGGTTCGAATCCTGCGAACGGGCTGGCTGCATGGGCGTTTTCATGGTTTTTCCCATGTGTAACGTGTATACGAGCCAGTTTCCCTTAGAAAGTCCTCCACGAAGGCATCCCTTCCCTTAGGCAGATAGCCGTAATTAAATAAACCAAACCAAAACCATTATTGATCTTCATCAGTAACTAATAATAATATATGTAAAACAATAATAATAATTCATAATAAATTCTCCTGGTCAAAAGACAAAAAAAAAAAGTAAAAGTGAGACATTGAAACCAAAATTATGAGCCATACTGTGCACTTTTATAACAACTTTTCCATATTAAGGAACAAGTAGTACAACAAATTATACATGGCAGTAGATAAAAAAAATAAGTTGCATTTTTTGTTAAATTTTTATAAGACATTAGAATAAAAATATACAAATTGCACCCACACAGAAAAATAATCTTAGTTGTTAAAACTATAGTGTTCTGAAATTATAAGTTTTATAGTAATTAATGTATGCTAATTTTTTCAAATAAATGTATATTTGTGTGCTGAAACAGCTTAAATTAATAATACCATATATATGTTTTTTCAAATAAATGTGTGTGCTGAAATAGCTTTAATGAATAACACCGTATTCATTAAGCTATTTAATTTGAATATAAAAAGTTTAAGGGCTATATACAGAAGTCACGTAATATATTTTTCTTATTTATAATTGAACTAAAGAACAAAATAAGGAAAAGATCATTACAAACCTTGTTTTTTATGGAACTCTAAGTTTCATACATTTTATCATGTTATTATAATTATGGCGAGTCTTTAATCTTAATCTTAAAGTGACTTAAAACTAACTTAAAAGTGAGATCTTAAATCTCCTGTGGTGAGAAACAGTTCTAGACATCCTACTTCACTGAATTTAATATTTTTTTCACATTACGTTATGAATGCATATTCTGTGTTTGCTTAAAATTGATGACGAATATGGCGTAACTTTAGCGACGGTATCTTTGTGCATACGTTTATGTGCTTTTAAATATCTCATCACATAGAAAGATGCACTGCAAGATTTGCATTACGTTTAAATATCTATATAATATGGATATGTTTAAATATCCATCTCAGTAATAAAAGCAAAGTGCAAGCTCTTTGATTTAAACAAACTGCTAACAATTGACGAGATACGCAGTTGGAGGAGAACTAGAAATAGAGCCAAAAACGTTTCAGGACTGTCATGTGATATAGTCAATGACAGTAAAGATAAGCATTTTGCGTTATCTATCTTGAGATGCCTGTTGCAGCATGGCTCTAGAAACTTCTGGATGAATTGGTCACAGGGCTTCGAAAATAGGTTTTCGTGTCATAACGAACTTTGCATTTATCTTGCATAACACATCCTGCAGAGTATAAATACGGGTCTGAGAACAAGAGAGCTTGTGAATCAGGTGCCAGACTTTGCAGTTAGCTGAATTACAAGTTAGTGTTTATCCTGAGAGAGTGATTTAGGAAACTTTAGAATTTATTTCATGAGCTAAAAGTGAATTGCTAAATATCCCTATTCTCCTTGATTTGTTTTCAGCCATTTTTGTTCTGTGTGTAATAGTATTGTGCCTATTCTCCTAATAAATTGTTCATACCATCCTGCTTATCTGGACTCATTATTTAAAGAAACATCAACAATCCTATCACCTAACTGGACAATGATTATGTATATGATAAATGTGTAATTCACATTTACAGTAGAATAGTTATTATAAAGCATGACTTTATAAATAGATTTAATGTATGCGTAGATTAAGTATAGGATAAATGCATAGCTTAGATATACAGTAGAACAGTTATAACAATTTTATTAAATTTATAATAAGATACATAATTAAATTAAAATGAGACATCCAGATTAGTTACATAAAAATCAAATAATTTGTTATAAATACACAAATTTTAAAAATACTTAAATAGCATAATTTTCTTAAACATTATTTAGTGACTTTTCTTTTAAACTTTTGGCATTCAATTCACTGCAATACAAATGATCATAGCTGGGATCTGAATTAACAATTAATTGATTTAATAAAATAGGTTTGGTATTATTTTTTTCTGCTGTTGAAGGATTTCCAAACTGTACTTTTTTACACACTTTTCGTTTTTTAACTGAATAAAATCTCTTTTGGGGAACAATTTTTTTATTTGTTGGTTCTTTTGAAATTGAAGCATGTGCTTTATCTAACAAAGGAACTTCTAATAAATGTTCAATTGCATTTAAATGCTTTTTTATTTGTGTAGCAAGATTAATGTCCATATTTTCAATGCAGTTTAATTTTTCAGAAATTGAAAATGAAGATTGAATAAGTTCACTAATGCATGTTTTACTTACTGTTAAAGATTCATAATTATTCCTAGTAGGTATTCTGTTTAGAGGGCCTATATAAGGTTCTGTCTTTTTTTCAGACATGATTACAAAATGTATATGTTTACACATATTATTTAAAATAGAATAATCATGGCATGTACATTTATAAGCTTTTAAACAGCATGAACAAAGTCTACAAGTTATGAGGCATAAATCATTACAAACATGATCTCTGATAATTTTATAAGAATTTTCTCCCAGTTCTGATGAAACTTCCCATACATCATCTTTTTTTACACAGTTAGCATTTAAAAGCTCAGCAGCTTTATGACGTTTAAATGTTTTTGTTGTCTTCTTTGTTATTTTTCCTTTCTGATATTTTATGTAAGTGTCAAACTTTTGATCATTGACAAGATTAATTAACTCGATGATACATTTATCAACCCGTTTGGTTTTCTTCCCATCTAAATAAATATATTTTAATTTCCGATGAAATGTTTCAACATACATATTGGTGTTGATTTTAGCCCCTTTTCTGAAACAGTATGCCCACATTTTGGCTCTTTCAAAATAGTATGTCATAAAATATTTATGGAATTCTCGCGTGTCTTCATCTTCACATAGTTGCTCAGAAAATGTTTCTAACATTTTGTTGAACATTTCTTCATCTAATTCATACATTAAAGTTTTTAAAGTTTTGTACACTGCTTGTCTTTTATGTTTTGGCACAGAATTCAAATGACCTTTCCATGCTCTGTCCACATGCCAAGCACATAATAATTTTTGGCAAGAACCAAATGTATGCTCCCATGCATTATAGAACATGGGAGCATCATCGCTCATGAAAACCTTTGGCTTGATATCAATGATCTTTTTGATGCAGTTAAAAAAGTTTACCAAAATTTTTTCTGATACTGTTGATGATATTAAGAAAGCAACTGGTATGCCCTCTTCATACTTATCAACGACAAGCAATGTTACAAGTTCAAATCCATAAGCAGAAATTCCATGTGTAGAATCAATACAGATTCTATCATTACCAAATTCTATCAACATTTTTTTTTGAAATTCTGTCATTATTGCTAACATGAAATCATTTTCGTTTACATTTGCATATTTTTTTCCTTGACGTTTATACATCAGAACGGGGTTGAATTCCATTTGCGACATCGTATTAACCCAGGACCAAACACTTGTCTCATCATCTGTTAAAATTAATCCTTTAGAATTAATGCTCAGACCAAAATCCCTCTTAATGTTATGCAGGTCTTTTCTCGTTATTAACTGTTTTGTTTCAATATCATCTCTCGAAGAGAATCTTGCATCTTGCAAAATTCGTTTCTCTTCCACCCCCTGCAATAATTTACCTGAAATAATTTAAAAAGATAATTAGGAGATAAAAATTATATATACTATATGCAAAATAAAGTTTTTCATTTATATGAACTTGAAAAGAAAATTTTTTATTATTTTATACCTACTAAATATGAATTCCATGCAAACAATGGTATGATATTAGAATATCAGCTTGCAACTGAAATTTTTTTTTAATGAACATTTCATTGCCCTAATCAATTCTTTCAACAATATATAAAATAGTAAGTGTTTTGAAATTTGAACATCAACTTAAGGAGTACAGCAACTGAGACCAATATTTATCCAGCGCTTTTTGCATTTCTGCCTTATAAGACACAAGCAACGTAAGTTGCAATGTTTCAGGAAGTGAAATGTTGGTACCCTAAGTAGAAGCCGGACATTATAAAATTTGATTTTGAAGCCGCAGCCATCACTAGCTGTATGTTAGAATTTCCTAGTTCGACTATATTCGGTTGTAACTTTCATTTTAATCAATGTTTGTGACATAAGATGAATGGGGAGAAATGGGTGTAATAAAGGAATATAAAGAGAACGAAGATATAAGACATGTCTGTAGAATGATTTCTGCCTTAGCTTACTTGCCAATAGAACATGTAGATGATACTTAGAGCATTGTATAGGAAAAAGCTTTTAGCATTGACAAACTTACCACATTCATTGATTCTTTTGTCGAGTAGTGAATGGAAAATCAAAATATGCCCATTAAAATACGGAATGTACATGGACAGCATCATAAGACAAATAATTCTGTTGAAAGGTGGAATTCTAAATTAAACACAATCACTGGCAGAAACCAGCCTATTGTGCACTTATTAGTTAAAATACTAAAAGAAGAAACACAAAAAAGTGTCTTTTAATTTGAAAGCCAGAGAATTAGGCGACCCTGAAATAACAAGGAAAAAAGCATATGTAAAATTGGATGAAAGAATTAAAAACATCCTAAAAGAATTTGAAACATCAAACAATTTAGAAAAATGTCTAAAATCTTTAAGTTTTGTAACTAGGTTGGACTAAATTGTAAATTATATTTATGCCTTTATAATAAAGGATAGCTAGTATTTATTTACTAGTATCTGTTTTGTATATTTTACTTCTAATATTTATTTTTACTTACATTAATGCAGCTAATTAATTTTATGGTAACTGCACCTGTTCTAATATTTGACTCTAAAATACAGTTTTCCACAAAATCCCTGAAATTTTTATTTTTATTACATTTTATATTTACACAAAAGTTTTTATTTTTATTACATTTCGCTATGTTTAAAATGCATTCGCACTATAATATCATAACAATTTAAATACATATAAATAATTAAATATGATTGGCAAAAATGTATTTATCATTGTAATTCGATAATCGAGTGCAAAAACAGAAAACATCGGTAAAAGAGATTTGGCACTTAAAATACTGTTTTAAATTATATTTGCAATCATTATTATTTTCCACAACAGAGAGTGTTACGTTCATCTTTACTTTGCTCTACCCACTCCTTCCATTTTGCAAAAGTTTTGTACTCCTGAAGAGATACCTGTGTCTGATTGTCCTCAAAGCTGATAATTTTATTTAAAATCTATGCAAATTAAGTCTGCTGTTAAGCCTAATTTTAAATTTCACACTCACGTGTTTCTCTCCTAATCTGAATTTTCCATGAATGATTTTCGTTATCAACTTCATTAATATTAAAATTCATTCACTTTTGGAATTTTGAACCACCTGTATATTAATGACAGCTAGAAAGGCTCCAACTGCATAAGTAATTATAGTTTTATTTAAGAGAAATTAATACAATCAAAATACGGTCTAACACATAACTTGCCTGCTATACTTTGCTTTTCTTGTTTAGGAATAGGGAGATGACAAAGGGATTTTTCATGCTTGTAATGTTCTTTAAAATATACAGCTTCAAAACGATTGCCAAAATCTTTTAGTATGACAGTAGCTGTGCAAGAGAAACCTGTTTTGGAAGTCCCTTGTGCTTTTAGCTGTCTTTCACCTTTGCCTTTTGCTTTGTATGTCCCACTTCTATTACAGCAAAACAGCGTCCTGGTGTAATTTTTATGTTTCTGCCCAGATGAATCTACCACAAAATGAGTCTTTGTTTTTCTTTCTTCATCCGATAGCCATGAATAAAAGTCTAATAAATAAATAAATGTATAAATTTTCATAATAAGGGCATCTGATTAGTAAATAAAAATATGCAGATTGCAGCCACACAGAAAAATAATCTTAATTGTTAAAACTATAGTGTTCTGAAATTATATGTTTCAAAGTAATTAATTTGTTAATTTTTTCAAATAAATGCATATTTGTGTGCTGAAACAGCTTAAATTAATAATACCATATATATGGTGTTTCTTCAAATAAATGTATTGCTGAACTAGCTTTAATGAAGCTATTTAATTTTAATGTAAAAAGATTAAGGGCTATATACAGAAGTTACGCAATATATTTTGCTTATTTATAATTGAACTAGGAAAACAAAATAATAAAAAGTTCATTGCATACCTTGCTTTTTTTGAAACTCCAGTTTTATACATTTGGTCATATTGCTGTAATTATGGCAAGTCTCTAAGTGAGATCTTAAATCTCCTGTAGTAGGAAATAGTTCCCGGCATTCGTCTTCGCCGCATTTAATATTACTTCGCCTTATATTATGGATACGTATCCTATGTTTAGCTAAAGAATTTTTTGTACAAAATTGCTTCGTACAATACGTACACGAAAATGGTGCAACTTTATTATTTAAATTCGTGTATTCTTTGTGCATACGCTTCTCATGCGCTTTCAAATATCTTTTCGCATAAAAAGATGAACTGCAAGATTTACATTTAAACATATCCATTTTGATAATAAAAAAAAAGCAATATCCTTGATTTAAACAAACCGCTAACAATTGGCGAAAAACCAGAAATAGCGCCTAAAACCAAAGAAAAACGTTTCGGGAGTGTCACGTAGTATACAGCCAATGACAGTGAAGATAAGCATTTTCCTCTTCTGGTCTTGAGACGCCTGTTTATCTTTCAACACGGTGTTGGATAGGGCAACGTCTTAATTTGGCCAATGACAGTCCAGATGAGGGTCGGCATTACCTCCGCCCACGAGTGATGTCATATTTTGACGTTTGTTTACATTCTGCTTTTCGGCGTTAGGAAGTGCGACATTTGAATGTACATTTAGTTTTTCGGAATGAAAGTGTTTACATATATGCGTATATCTGTAAACGATTTAATGTTTGTTTCAGAATATTAAAGATATACTCTGCTGGATCCAATACAAAATTAGATCCAGTCATTTCAAGTTACGGATGGCTGGAAGGTGCATGCAAAACGTCGTTTTGAAATTATTGTCTATGTTGATAATCAGAAACTTTTAAAAGTGATGGAGATTTAGATCATCTGATATTTAAAATGTATCTGCGGGAATTAAACCAAGTAAAATTTGCTTTTCTTGGTTAAAAATGTCAATTTGTGTCGGCAATATGCAGTAAATATTTTGAATCAAAATACCACCAGTTGCCATTGCAATGAATTAACGTAGTGTTTGTCAGGAAATCTTTATAATGCGTTTCATATATGTCTGTGTGAATATTTAGAACATTATTAACTGGTACTATGATTAGTTTTTCTGATTGAATGTGCAATCTTAGAGATAAACTTCATTTTAGTATTAGAACATAACGAATGTAAGATGAGAAAGGTGTATCAAGTGTAACAAACATTTTGAAATGTAATTCAGCTGTGAAACTGCTGATGATAAGCAGTTTAACTGCTACTCAAGTTAAATGATACAAACGTTGTATAACAAAAACTAAATGTATTTACGATATGCTGTCAGCTATCTTAAATATATATAGTTGAATTATATGTTTCGTTCAATTGTAGTAATATGTTTCAAGACTTTATTTTATTGGACATGCATACCTATGAAGATTAAATCACTATTAACTGAGACTATGGTTCTGGTAAAGCATATATGATAATATGGAATTTTCATTGTTCAATATGCATTTGTAACAGCATAAAATGTAATTACTTTGAAAGTAACTCACAAATAGTAGTTGGAAACCAATTGGATTTCTTTCTAAGAAACTTAGTTACACAGCAAACCAGATAGCTCATCTCTTAAGACAAATTAGGCAATTCCAATACATTTCAGAATTTACAACAGATTATTAGGTACATTACAGGAGAGGATAATGTAGTAGCGCATACATTATCCAGTATCGAAGAAAACGTCTTAATTAATTATGATGAAATTGCTGATCAACAAGACCAAGATCATCAAGAATATCCTGGCATATGAAATTTAAGACATTGCAGAAATCTACGAATTTTAAACAGTTTTCCCTTCCAACTGGAAAAAAAATATGATGTGATACTTCAACACAGCATGTTAGACCCTATATACCCAAGAGTTATTTCATGAAAATATTTCATCGGTTTTACAGATTATCTCATCCTGGAATCAAATCAACAATACAATTACTCTCTTCGAAATTGGTCAAATATAAAAGAAGATGTTCAGCATTGGGGAAAATCTCGTATTCCATGTAAAAAATCTAAGACATTCCGGCATACGAAATCAATAATTCGTGAATATCAAAAGCCATCACAAAGATTTTGAGAAGTACACATTGATCTTTGTCCATTACCACCATCAAGTTGTAACACCCACTGTCTAACATGTATAGACATAAACTAATTGAATGGAACCATCTTGGCAGAAACTGTAGCGAAAGCTTTCTATAGCAATTGGATATATATTTAGAATACCCTTGCATCTAATAACTGATAGAGGAACTCAAATTTCATCTGAAATATTTCAAACCCTGTCAAAAATTTGTGGCATTAAGCTTTAACACACTAGAGCCTATCATCCACAGTGCAACGGTTCCACAGATCACTAAAGGCTGCTTTAAGAGCCCATAATAATAAAATTTGGAGTGAAACATTAGCAACGGTTCTTTTAGGCCTACAAACGGCAATCCACAATGATACTAACTATGCTATAGCGGAAATTGTGTATGGAGAAAATATCAAAACTTTCTGGTGAATTCTTTGAAGAGAAAATAAGTCATATACCACCTGGAACTTTTATACATAAATTACAAAAGTATATGGAATTAATTCATCAGAAAGGTATTCTTAAATTATTTGTACATAAAGATTTAGAATCACATTCTCATGCTTTTCTTCGCATTGACAGAGTTCGGGAGCAACTCAAACCCCCTATGAAGGTCCATTTTAGTTACCAATTGTTCACCAAAATATTTTATTCTCAGGATAAAGAATAAAGAACTAAACGTATCAATAGGCAGATTGAAGCTCACATATATTCTACCACAACAAATCCCTAAACAAGAGAAACCTGCGACTCCAAATTGAATGAATGCCAATTGAAATTTAAACGAAAATAACTGGCTCAACCTAAAATCAAATCAGCCTAAGACAATCCTGAAGTAGTAGAATTCTTAAGGCACTGTTGCGATTCAAAAACTGATATTTTATTTATATATTAATTTCGTTGATAAGCACCATTACTTCTTCCAATCTTTCTAACATGACGTTCATTACTAGAAAGGGAGTGAATGTAACAGCATAAAATGTAAATAATTAATTTGACAATAACTTGCAAATATTTTAATAATTATAAATGTTTACTTTGCATATTATTGTTTTTGGCAACAGTTTTTATCTTTGGAATCAAAATAACCAAATAATATAATAATCCAATACCAATAATCCGAATAATAAATTTTGTTAAAATAACAGATGAGGTTTTGACTACTGGCTTGAATAAAAATATTTGTTGTTGATATGATAATCTTTTCTTTTTTTGTAGTTCCGTCAAACTTCCTTGGAATAGTAAGATTTTGCCTGCATCTTATTACATTGTATCAACTGAGGATTCATAACAGGTGTATTTATACGTTCTTAGAAATGAAATTCATTGTATTGTTTCAATGTAAAGAAAATAATACTGAATAACTGTTTTAGTGCTAGTGTAATAGACCTACTAAAATCTAATTTAGCTATAAAACTGCAAATGTTAAATAATGCTGAACATTATTTAGTATCATGTTAGCAGTTATGATATTTCAAGATACCGACAATGCTTAACAATGAGGTATCATTACCTATTTTAAAGTATAAGGCTGAAATGAATCCAATAAGTATATTTTTTATTTCCAGGAAACATACCTTCAGTGAATTGCTTGAATGTGTGTTTATAGTTCTTTATATCTACATAAATTCTATAAAACATATTTAAGATGAAATTGAATGGATTAAAATTAATTTAACGTAAAGTAACATTTTACATTTTGACATATTAAAGATTGATTAATTGGAGTTCCGCTGAAGATCAGATACATAGAAATATGCCTTGAACCGAAGTTCTTTTTGAGAAAAAGCATTTAATATTGATTTTGTTACATTAGTATGTACTTTTAACTGAGATTTTTATGCATTTAAAAAAATCTAATGACATGCAGATTATTATGTTCTATTTATTTCCAACTTCATTACAAGTTTTTTTTTTTTTTCAATATACTACCTGATTTTATACATGAGAAATTAATAACTATCTTAAATATGCTGTGTAACTTGCATGGTTATCTGTATACTGAAACAACTTAATTTAGATCTATAAGAAGATCTGTACAATTCATGAGTCAGCTGATGGCAATTGAAATTGTATTGTTAGTAAGAAATTATGGTTTTTAAGATGTTGATGACAATATATAAAATTAATCAAAACTGTAAGATTTATGGTTAAACGTTACTATTCTATTATCAGGACTGAATTCAGAAATGTATGCACGTATATATGTATACAAATACACACATATCCACATGTATGTATGTATGTATGTATACACACACATTTCCACATGTACATAGGCTCGCCAGTGGCCAAGCGGTAAAATCTCTGAATACTGGTAGTTCAAATTTGGATTCGAATCCAGGCTATATGTGTGTTTTTGTGGTTTTTCCTTTGTGCAATGTATATGTGAGCCAGCTTGCCTTAGAAAGTCGTCCACAAAAGTATCCCTCCTCTTAGGCAGATAGCCCTACTATACTTTGCCATACTAACCTAAACTGAAACCATGCATGCATACATACGTACATGTCTGAATCTGGTCCTGATAACAGAAGAGTAGTGGTTAAAATTAGGTTATTTAAAGATATGTGAAAATTTTTAACTAATCAGAACAACACAATATTAATTATCACATTTTATTTATTTACAAGTTCTATCTCACCTTAACTTTCCTTTTCAAAATCTTCTTTTACAAAATACTTTCGATCTATAAGTAAAATTCATTTTTTAAATGTTAACTTATCTTCATCATGAGTAAAATCTATGCACACATTATTGATGAAAAATTGAAGAGGAAAAGTAATTTAATTAAAAGTTCAAAGTATATATTACAGAAAAAAAGCATCTTGACATCTGTAATATATTTATTAAAACTTATTAATTATTACAATGAAATAAATAATCTAATTTCTAGATTAAATAATATAAAATTTATGAAATAGATAGTTTCAAAAGCTGAGATCTCAGATATTGTAACATTTATTTACACAAGAATGACTGTATATGCATTATGACTTAAGTATGAATTTAATAATAGTAAAGCAGTCTTTTAAACTATATATTTTATGTGTATGCTTACACAAACATTTTCATACTGTTGTTATTTATTTTATGTAAGCATTTATTTTGCATAGAGATCTCAGATATTGTAACATTTATTTACATAAGAGTGACTGTATATGCGTAATAACATAAGTATGAATTTAATAATAGTAAAGCAATCTTTTAAACTGTATTTATATTTTATGTGTATGCTTACGCAAACATTTTCATACTGTTGTTATTTATTTTTTGTAAGCATTTCTTTCGCGTAGATCTTAATATATTACACACACCCAAAAAGAAACTGAAATAAGTTACTATATTTATTGAAATAATTTATTTATAATAAATTATAAAATATACACAAATTGAAGCACAGTTTTACATCAATGTCCACTCCCAGGCATTTTGGCATTAGGTTGATTTCCTTTTATGCTGAGACTTAAATTATGCAGTCTTTCTTTCGTCCTTTAATACCAGCTATACGACTAGCTGGTACACGTTATGCCCTCTTGTATGTAATCGCGATCTTTGAGAAAGAGAAGTGGGTTGCACTTTTATGGCAGCACCATGTCGCCACCTCATGCTGAGTTTGCTTCCTGCTGTATGTAAAAAGGTTTCCCAATGACCCACACTTTTTACATCTTTTAGTTTCATAATGAAATTATCTAAACCACTCGGTGATGATCCAAAAGTCTCATTAATTAATTAGCTCATGAATTATGTTCAATTTTTCTCTCCATAATACAGTCAAGCCTTTCTGTTGGGCTGGTATGTCTTTCTCACAACTCATGCTAGTAATTTCATGTTCTGTGAGTACCTCGTTTCAAGATGAGTTGGGTACATTTATTTCTTGTTCCTCTGAAAGGAAAGAACTATAGAATTCTATTCCTGAAACAGCATCACCCAAAGCCAGTTTCGCAACTTTGGATTTGTCAGTAACAGATAAAGGTGGAAAATTTCTTGAAGCTTTTCCAAAAAATCTGTAAACTGCACACTGATGCTTGCAGAAACTACCAAACATCCCTGATGGACATGAGCATACTCCAATCTGTAAATTTACCATGTGTTCCTCTCCATTTTGTTCACCAGGCTCAATATATTCATAATCTCCTTTCATTTTGACATCTCCTTCTTGGAGATACTGCGTTTTGTTCCACATGGATTCAAACAGATACCTTGCAGATGGTGTTCTATTATTGGCAAATTTACGTAATCTGTGGCAGCAGTAGTTTTCTAGCACTGTGCAAATGAAATTATCTAAAGTGATAACATTATAAGCTTTAACTCTGGTTAGCAAAATATCCTTAAAAACCCTGACTGCAACTTCAGAAAAATTATTTGTATGATGACCGCGACACTTTTCATCTTTCCATGCCAGGCACCATTCCTCCCATATCTGCCAGTAATCTAGTAGATATTTCTGCAGTTTTCAAATAAACGGGAAGCTGCATAAAATTTCTGAAATTTATCTGCAGCTTCTTGCTTTGTTCTGGCATGCATCATGCGTTGAAAACTTCTCATTAAAAATAGCAGCTGTTCTTTTTGAATATTATGACTCGACTCTCACAGCCATCTCCAGACTGCTTGAGCAACATGAAAAATGCACAATAAATTTTGGCTTTTTGTCCATACATATCTTATTGCATTTATCTCTGCTTGTGATTGGTCAGTCAGAAAAATAGCTGGGTAAGTATTTCCACTAAAACCATCTGGTACAGCTTCTTGAAGCAATTTGAAAGCTTCAATATATGCCTGCACTGTTTGTCGTTTTGTTAGTAAAATGCCTAATGGCACTGCTCCAGTGGCACAGGCAGGTAGCATAAATGTTATGGCATGATTCTCAGCATCGTGTGCACTTGTAGTGTCAGCGAAAGCAATTTTTTTTTAGGACTCAATACTATGTTGCTGGTATGCTGCTTGCTTCTCTTTCAGTTTCTAGAATATAAATTTAGATTTTCTAAGTATCTGTGCGATATGCTTTATTTTCTGCATATTTAGAAAAACATCAAACTATAATTTTATGCAATAATCTAAAATCACCATAATATGAGAAAATAGTAACTATAGATAAACAAAAAAAATCTGAAAGGTTTCAGATTTTAGATTACGTCCAAAGGGGCGTTTATTTAACGTTTTGTGTGTTACCTTTATTTGTTAAATACCATGTTCTTCGCACTTAAATCATAAAATTCAGTTCAACAGCAATATCGCAAAATAATTTTAAATTCTGCATATCTTTAGAAATTTCGGTACACGCTCTCACGCGCTGGAGATAAAAATGTTTTTCTGTACAACGTTGGTATTGCTGGCTTTGAAATCTTTGAGTTTGTTAATGAAAAATTCGTTAAAGTTTTAGAGAATATTGTTACGAATTTCACATTTATTTGGCTATTTATTT